>SJJU01006670.1:0-12761 GCA_012932125.1 Conopomorpha cramerella
GAAATTGAGTTAGCTATACTAGGGTGCTAAGTTAAGACATATCCATCATATAAAAAAAAATTACACAAAAAAGTTCACTACAACCTATTTTTTACGTACCCTGACTCAATCCACATGTATGGCGGGTCAATAGGGCATCTGACTTTAAAGCTCAATATCTCCGAAGTAACTTTTTGTCGATTGAGTCCTTTCTGTGTAACTACGTCCAGTTGTTAATTGTAAATTACACACGGCCTTTTATTTAGAGCGGCTGTAGATTGTTCTCGAGCGATTCTGAAAGTTGTGCGTGGGTTAAAGCCCGGCTTTACGAGACGTCTACCATAGTCATTAGTACTTACGCAAAGAGAAACATCGAGAGATAACCATAAGACGTGTTTACCATTGGGTTTAATGTACGCTTTGTGAACTGTGAACATTTGCTGTAATGGTCTTGGCATTATAAGGCTTAAGTTATTTTATTATTATTGTCTTATGGAAACCTTACCTCTGATGCTTAGTCAAATGCTATGTTAAATACTTCTTATAATGATCAATCTAATCGTTTCACACCACCGGTGAATCGCGTCATGTTGCGTCGTCCATGGTGAGATTGTAGGTAGTTAAAAAATATACCTACCTCTGCCTAACCCCCATAGGAGGATCACAGGCGTCCCTAATATGTACTTGTGTAAGAAACCTATTTATAATATTTCATCCAGCATGCCCGTATTACGAGCCTCGTCCAGCGAAACGCATCAAAATGGAACCAGCTTCACCGACGTCGATCCCTGATAACAGTGACAATGGTTAGTCAACATTTTTACCCCCTTATGAAATGAAAACTACTTATTCCATTTTAATTGCTAATGTCTCATAAATCGAACAATATTACAAACGAATATTACTTACACGTTGTAGGACCCAAGTAAAGTGTTGTACACTGATATCAGACTCGTAAGAGCATGGTGCAAAGTCTCCTTCACGCTTGTAGTTGCATCGCTCTGGCCTCTCAGCGTAAAACGATCTGTATTGCTGGTTATGTTACTCACATTTCACTGTGTGCCCTTAGTTACACATATATGCACGTCGTTTGTCGCTACAATTTAGAATTGCATAACTAAGAGAGTCTTCACAGACTAGGCCGATGGTATTCTGAACTGAATTCAGAACTATGAGAACATAATCTATCATCCGGCGGTCAAATGCTCAAATAAAGTAGTCGAAGTATCTGTCATCATCATTAGCCACATTAAAGTATTAATTTGTCTGAAGTCATCATTTTAAAACAGCAGACTTTATTATATTCCTCATCTATCACGACAGGAAAAGTTGGGCTGGGGTGGTGACACATGTATTCTGGTCGCCATCACCATACGGCTTAAGGATGTGTAGTTGGTAGGTACTTAAATTGAATCAGAACGTGAAAAAAGCCACAAGATATAGAGTTTAGAAAAATAATTACCTATTACCGGACGGGTTCAGTTCAAACCTACTAATAACATGTTAATTCCAGAAATATGCTGTCACAATTTGAGTTATTGTACATAATATGATTTAGTTCATGCGATTCTAATGCAAATAAATAATAATTTTGCCTACCCTTTAATTTACAAATAGAGAAAATTACTGCGGGCCTGTCAACCCATTGCTGAAAGTCGGTATACAAAATGTGATTTACAGCTAAATGTAATTAATTTGCCTCAATAGAACGCTGTTTCACACCGTAGGCAAATTTGAATTTATTATGTATACATATGCAGATGTTTAAGACCCATAATTGAGCTAGGTATTAACCGAAGCAGAAACTGTAATTTGAAACACAGTGCCTGTGTTATCTAGGTGCCTTCAATTATTTATTTGTATCTAGAGCTACTTAATGGTCGGTCGTATCGGTGAATGTTTGTCTTTATATTTTCTTGGGTGTTGTAATTAAACGGGACAAGTTGTACAACATTTTTAATAAGTATCATTACAAACTAGAACAGCAAAGTCTCTTTACTTTTACCTAAGTGTCAAAATGAATTGAATAGCATAAAGTTCTACGAAAATATATCGAAGAGGAGGCCGAGAAGAGGATAGCTGTTTGGTTCGGTAAACACACCAACATAGGACACATTTACTTTTTATTCATTCACATCATACTTTATTGACAGTTGGCATCAAACAAGATACACCTACATGGGAAAGCAAACATTTTTTCATTACCTTCCACTTTCACGACAGTTCCACGAAAAACTTTCCTGCTAGCTATTTACGTACACAGGTAACAGCATTGTCGCCGATAAACAATAAAAATATCATTCTTATAACGTAAACGAATGAAAGTATATGAATGTATATTTCAACTTGTTACTTAAAACATATTGAACGGCTTCAATGAAACTACAAATCTATGCGAATATTATAAAGAGGAAATAATTGTATGGATGGATGTTTTTAACGAATAAACTCAGAATCTACTGGACGGATTACGATAATGCTACATTATCGCTCAGTAAAATAGGGTATATTTTATCCCGAATTTAACACGGCGACGGGATAGACTGCGTGTAACACCGCCGGGGTACCTTTTGTTGCAACTTGTCCTACTAGACTACTGCCACTTGAGGCGTTAGGAGGTCACCAGTCCGAAACCAAATTGCAAAAGGGCGAATAAAAAATGGCTAATCTCTTTCAACTTTCGAATAATATTAACTACTGGTAAAAATTTAAATAATATGAACACCTAGTATGGTTGACCCTACATTTCGCATGGTACAGTGCTAGCTAATTTTCTTGTAGAGGGTGAAACGGTGTGGGTGTGTGACACATGCGGTCTCTCCTTCAACAACTCGACGTCTTTCCGAAACCACGCTGCCTCGCATGGACCTTCCATGTATCCGTGTAGACTGTGTGACTCTGTAAGTACTCATGATATTCTACATTGACTAGAAGATGTTTCGTGATTTTTGGTCCACCTAGTTTATTAGGAGACAATGATATTTCAGTTTTTCGTGCAAAAGAGGGTAATCCGGAAATAACTTTTTAAGTCGAAGCCTACTTATGTAAGGTATACAAGAAACTTCTAACTAAGTAATATCAGCTTTCCAATATCCCTAAACAAAATAGAAGTCGATTTTTTTTATTCTTTCACGGTCTTTATCTGCTGAAATAAGTAGGGTCTACAAAAATAGTGGACTTCGGCTTTAATTGCTATATCGCGTCCTAAGAAATTTTGGTAAATCTGTTCTTAGTGGAGCCTCCACCTCCACGAATCTACGTACTAAATACAACCAAGTTATAAATTATAATATACAAAAGTCATACCCATGATACGGTTGTATTTTCGTAACGTACCTTCAACCACAAGTTTTATTCTTAAGTATAATATACACATTATTACATTACAACGCTTTTATGGTGAAGGAAAACATCGCGGTGAAACCGACATACTAAGGACGATAGGCCCACCACATATTTAAATTTCATCATCTACTCATTTTAATTTACTTAAAAAGAACCTCCCTTATTTGGAATTGCAGGTGTGAGTGGGATTATTTTTTATGTTTTCGTAACTAAGTCGAGAATATAGAATGTTTACACCGCCATATTTAATCCCTATTACTACTAGTGCATTATTAGTTAGAACAAAGCAATTTTTTAACAAATGTTTATGCTATGAATCAATCAATCAGTTATCCACCCTCCTGACACTCGACTCGTCGGTATAGCAACTGGAAATTCGAGTTCGCATAAAATTTGATATCTAAACTATTCCTGGACAGGTATTTCAAAACTTGGACGCGTGGTCCCGCCATTTCCGGAGCGAGCATGAAATTCAATCGCTGTATTGAAGCATAGGTACAGCAACTGGTAACTAAAATGGTTTTATTATTAAAAGCAGTCCGCGTCGTGTGAAATACTGAAAACGGAATGTGCATGCATACATCAAAACGTTTTATTTAGAATATACCCTGTTACAAAGCGAAGTGAAATGAAATGCTACGTCATAAGTTAATATGGAAAAAATCCTTACCTACTTTTAGTCTTATAATAAAATTGTGGAATGTTGTTTATGTATTCCGTTTGAAATGAAATATATTATTTTGTGTTGGGCTATGTTTGGTGTTTATTTGATTTCAGTATATGGTAGGTGCAGCTTAATGGAAGCTCTTTTCCATTAGGCGACCTGTCATTGTTGTCGACATTGACGCCTTTATAAAACAGGACTGGGAAACGATTCTGGTTAAAAATAAATTTTCCGTCTACAAATAATCGGTCGTGGGCGTTCGGCCTTATTTTGGGCTAAGGGTGCTTACCTAAACAAACTGGTTCCCGTTACAGCAGTACCGATCGATGCAGATGCTTCCATAGTTATTCTGTTCGCAAATAACTTAATAGGTCAGGAGTATGTACATACGTGTGCAATTAATCCGGGAACAGGACACGTAAAATCGTCACAGGTTGCCGGAGCATTTTTTATACACGGCCATCTGACCCCAAACTAGGATATCCTGTATTATGGATGCTAGAGGCTGGTAGACTTAACAAATACTTTTAGATACATATGTATAAATAAAACACCCAGATGCACACAACAAAATCCTTAGCTCATCGCTAAATTGTTATGTCCGTGGCGGGAATCGAACCCGCGGCCGTCGTCCTAGGTCTTTGCGAAACCTTTTGTATTAGTGCACTTCACTCCCATAAATTTAAGATCCAGGAGGAAATAGAAATATCTTTCGATCCCCTAGGATCGAACTCGTGGGATCCAAGTTGCCGTAGGGGAAACTTGTTTTATAGGAACTGAATGGTCTAAATTAGTAGTACAGTTTGAACTAGTATAAGCTATAATGACACGGTAGATGTGTCATTATAGCTCATTTTCCCTTACCAGTGTGTGTGACTGGTTGAGGAAAAAGCTGGTAGCATGAATATTCCGTAGCCGAGTTGGGACCGGGATTAATGAAGATGTGAAGGTGACGTCATACCTAATGAATAACTGTCACAGAATGCGGTCGTATCCGGCAGGTAATTCTGCCAAGGTATTTTTATTATGTTACTTTCTTCAACATATTTTTTTATATTTATGTCTGTCCTACCTCTCTGTCTCTGTCCTAACCTAGATTATACTAAAATGATAATACGAACTTAACCTAACAACCTCTCTTAATGCATCATAATGAGAGCATCATCAGAGCGTGTTTGTGGACAGATGGGACTTGCCTTTACTGAAGCATTGGGTGGTACTGCATACCACCCAAAACTAGAATAAATATAAATGTACATAGCTAAATACTAACATACGTAATATAAGTCACCATTGTCATCTAGAAACTATGGATTTTATCGGAAATAAAGATATATTATTATTATAATCTCTCTCATAATTTATGTTATTTTTAACCTTTTTTATCGTAAAGCTTAGTAAATTTTTTATTTTATTTTACAAACAAGCTTTTTGGTTGGTGGTTTTTTTGATACAGTATACTGATACGCGGGGAAGGGTGATTCTCAGTATTTGTCTACACAGAGAATAGAATACCCTAAGATTACGCACTAGGTGCTGTTTCCTTTATCTTCAGAACGTTTCACAACGTTTTATACGTCTTTGTTACAGATAGACAAGACCCGAATTGTTCCCGATTCTCTAAACGTGTACAACGTTTAGAGATTCCGGTTTGGTAGTTCTGTTGAAAAGTTTCCTTTATTCAACAAAATGGAGTACTAGATACCATGAGAATCAAGGATCTTTACCTTTCTATCTTTGGTATTGTACCTAGAAAAGGCTGGTTTGAAATTAAAGATGTTAATTAGGGGAGCATTACGTCTCAAGGCGAGCGTAGACAATTCTGTAATACCGCCTTGCTATTAACATAATTTTCCATTAATTCAAAACGGCAGCGGCGACGGCGGCGGCGGCGCCGCGGTGTAATTTGGTTGGCGTCGTTACCAGCGGAAAATACACGAAACACAAAAGAGAATCAATTCGGAATTAAGCCGGAGCATTAGCATCGTCCGCGGGACCTCTGAGCGCAAACAAAACATTCGTTAGCATTAGCACGGGGGCCTCTGTCGGCGTCGCCGCGGGAATTTCAAGCTCAAATTATAATGACCTGAAATATGGCTGAAAGAACGCTTGCGTTGCGCTACCGACTGAATGTGAGGGTCCGGGGAATCGAGTAAGAAGCAGCGGTTTGTTTGTATCGAATACGTTATTTATTCTCGTAGCAACAACTATTTTGTATTTTACTATAGTCTCATTTCTAATTAGATTCCAAAAAATCTACCAACGATGTGTCACTGAAAAATCTACTATGACAGTGATGTCTTTAATGTCAATGTCAAAAAGACGTAAATAAAATAAGAGCCAACCAAACCAAAGGTTGGTTATATCTGGTACGTTACATTGACATTGACATTAATGACAGTGACACATCGTTGGTAGATTTTTTGGAATCTTAATTAGAAGTCAGCCTATAGGCTATTGGCGGAATTCAGTATTTTTTTTACTATATATACTTGTTTCGATGACATTTTTGTAAACACTTGTTAACTTCTGGCACTCATCCGACCTGTTCATTTTGCAATATTTTAAGACTGATTAAAAGTAGATTCGTCTCATGGCCGTATCATATAGACGCATTCTTTTTACACCTAATTGGGCCAAGTTAAATAAAAACCCATTCGTAATTATCCTAATACGTCTTATCACACCAAATATTTCATCGAAATACCGAGTTATGCGCCAAAGTTTTTTAAATCTAAATACTAGCACAAATGAATATAACACGATATTTTCAGCGTAACTTTTGCATACAAAAATTTACGAAGGAAATGTTGGGATAAATTGTCGCGTTTGTAATTTTTGTTACCATATAATCTCATCTCTTTGTGTCTCCTACCCTAATACCCGATACCGACCCGATATCTATCTAATCTATTGGGGAATATTGAATGTCAGTCCATGGAAGTGAATGGAAAGATTTCGGTTTTAATATCCGAAACTATCCGCCAACGAAACTTTTTGATGCATAAAAGCATAATATACCTTCCGACGCGCACGAAACAACATTGTATTGAAACCGACCGTCGAATCCAATGAAGGAGGGTCAATCCAAAACTTGCCCGATTAAAATCGAAAACTCACCGTCCACGTTTGGAACCGGGCCCAATTAGTCATTAAACTTTAAGAAAAGTTCCGTTGGAAATTACAATCCGGCTCCGATACGGCACAAATAGCGTTGAACTGTACGGACAAACGTTTCTTTGTCAAATGAGACCAATTTAGCAGTACATTGGCCAACTCGTATCGCCGTAGACGCCCCAGTCGTCGGATTTGCCCCCTCTTGGCCGTCGATTCGAGAAAATTAACTTTGTGAAGTCTTGGTAGGTGCCATGTTAATCAAGTGGTGCCGATGGCAAGTTTTGACGCGGGAATGGAATTTCCCTGTCTGCTAAGTACCCAGCTAGAGGCGGCACCTGACTACTGCTTGATAAAACTAAAAGTTTAATGAAATCTGATTTCATATTCTGTTCAGCCGCCTGGCACACTCGATCAAGATGTGGGGCCGTCTAGGAAGATTACCTAGTCGTCGAGGAAGGATTTGAATAAGTCAGGTTATCAGATTTATATGGAGACTAATTTTATGGATAAGAAAAGTAGATTGAACATTCAGAAATATGACCTAATTTAGTGGTTATCTGTTGGCAATAAAAAAAATCTGAAGTACACACATCAAAAGTGTCTAGGGATCAAGAACATTTTTAGCTCTAAAAAAAATCTAATTTAAATCAAATCTAATCTTCTGGATTGGTCTCCTACCTAATTCCCCATGCCTGTATGAATGACTTATCACCACATTTTGAATAAATTATGAATGAATTCAGTTTTTGTAAAATATATTCTTGATTGCAATCTTCTAAAATGTACTTGATCCCTAGACACTTTGGATGTGTGTACTTAATAGAAATAACATTACAATATATTTTCCTTCAGCGTGGCAGTTGCGTTTAATATATCTGGTGTCTATGGGTTTTTAATTATATGAGAATTACATATTTTTTGTACATACTGTAAGCTTCAATTGCTATTACGAATCAAAACTTAGATTCATTATTAAAAAAAAGGCCATTTTAAAATGATGGGCATGGCAACACCGGAAAACTAGGCGGTGGGGGGTTGACGGTGGAAAATAAAAAGGATGGTCACTCGGCTGGGCGGGCATTCTGCGGCGGATTTTTGAATAAGAAACAAAGGCTGTTGTATTTATGCTGAAATTGTGATCTAAAATAAAATCAAGTCAAGCTGACGTTGCAGTTTACTTTATCACCCAAAATACCAGTGTCGCGAGGGTGGTGTTCTTATTTACAATTCAGAAGTGGGATATACCCAAATAACCACGTAAGTACAAATACTTCATTTTATGTGTTATTTCGTTTTCGTAGTTCTGATTGAGTAAATGCTTAACCTTTTCGCTGTCCGTAACCGAGACAATAGAAGTTTATTGTTATCATGTCTGTGGGCGGGTAGCGTCAGCGAATGCGTTAAAACTATAGAACTACTTTAAAACTAGTGTTTTAGATAAACTGTATAACTGTCTACTAAATATTTCTGCATAAAGCCCTTGTGGCCAATTACCTACTGTTCACCGGCAATCATGGTAGCAGGTACCCTACATTAAAAAAAAATATATATACAGAATCTAAAGATTAAGCTACGTAATTATGATTGTTTTTTATATTTCGTATATACTCGTACAGTCACGGTACAGTAAGTTCTACAGTAGAATTCATACCCGTGCTTGGCCACGCCGAACAAATTTTTAACTGGAAATACAATAAGTATGAAGGTAGTTGATATTATCCTTATAGTATTTTTTTTTTAGCACGTGTCGATTATCGTTATTGACCGGAAGTGAGATTTGAAAGTTGATCGTGGAATATTAGCCACGTGTCTATTATTTGTTCTTGACCGGAGACCAAGACTGTATGTTTTGTAGGATATTTAGCCTTGTAGCAGTTATATTATTCTTGACCGGAAGTGCAATAGTGTAGGATATTTGACCTCGCGTCTGTAATTTTAAGAATAGTAAATTGTGAGGGATGTTTAATTTAGAACGAGCTTAGGTTAGGTTGCCGGAATTTACGGTACATTATATACTTATCTATTTTTATTGCACAAATCTACCACTTTCGCATAATGCGTAGGTTAATATTGTTTTATCATTTTAAATGAAAACAATGAACTGTGCATTTGCCTATGATAGCTGAGTTCAGACTTGCTGAAACCGATCTGATCATGTTTGTGTTGATACACTTACCAACATATTATGCAAGTGTAGGGAAGGCGTCACTGCTTCCACCTGCAATATAGTTACCTACCTACCTACTGATGGATTTGGAAGTTTACGTGGACTGTCTTAGCGAAATATTATGCAGTAAATCTTTACTTTATGTATGTACATAGCATCTTTCATGTTTCTTAAATGAGAATGTCGACTGAAGGAATTTGGGTTCATCTAAGTAGATATTATAGGTTATGGGGGTATTATTGGATTACCAATACTAACACTAATACCATGTATATTATATTTTTTTTGAGGACCCAAATAATGGCCGATGAGTCAGAGGGACGGAGAAGGCTCGAAACTCCATTGAGGGCTCAATCTCGGCGCAGTAGAAGTCGGTCTCGGAGCAGAATCAGCAGGAGGACGCGCAGCCGAAGTAGAAGCCACCTGCGTCGCCTTGTGGAACGGGATCTGGCATTGGAACGGGAACGAGAAAGAGTTCGTCGGTTGGAAAGGGATCTGCGAAGGGAAAGGGAGGAAGCCACTGTACGCGAAGGAAGACTCCATCGAGACGACTCCAATCAAAGTCATCGAGCGAGCGTCGGGGAGCCCAGCGCGGCAGCTCGTCGACAGCGTGCACCTTCGAGCAATGATGGTGGTCGGCGCAAAAGGTCATGTAGCCCTGTTTTTTCCACTAATGATATTTTAAAAATAGTTAAGGCTATTAAAGGTAATCCTCCAGACCAGTCGCACACACAGGCCACTAAGCATTTAGATTATAAGAATATACTTCCTGATTTTGATCCATCCTCTAAGAATCAAAGGATGGATATGTGGCTCAAAAAGGTGAACGAATGTGCCTCTGTGTACGGCTGGGATGAAAGGATTACCGTACACTTTGCTATGCAGAAATTACAAGGACTGGCCAAGATCTGGTATGAAAGTCTTAATTCCATTTTATTTTCATGGGAAGAATGGCAAGTTAAACTCATGGGCGCTTTCCCTTGCGAACAAAATTATGGCCAATCCTTGGAAGACATGCTACGACGCAAAAGCAGGTTTAATGAGCCAATAGAAAATTATTTTTATGAAAAATTGTCTTTGTTGAACCAATGTGAAATTGTTGGGAAAAGATCAGTTGACTGTATTATACATGGCATCAGCGACCGAACAATGAGATCGAGTGCGCTAGCTTTACGGTGTACTGAACCAGACGAATTATTAAGATTTTTGTCTAGCTACAATAAGGATAGTAATGCATTTCCCTCTAAAGAAAAGAGTAGCGTTAGCGGTTATGATAGAAACAAGGCCAATCATAAAACCACCCACAACCCAACGGTATTTTGCTACAACTGCAAAGAAAAGGGGCATCCTTACATGAAGTGTACTAAACCTCTGATAAAGTGTAGTCGCTGCAATCGGATTGGACACAATACCGAGAGTTGCGTTCTCAGGCAAGATCAGAGTCAAATTACCAATAAGGGTAATACAGTTAAGAACACTTTGAGAATCTCTCATTCGAATCTTAATGATAAGTTTGTGAAGGAGGTCAGTGTCAATGGAGTGACATTACAGGGTTTTGTGGATTTCGGTAGCGAGGTTACGTTGATTAGACATTCAGAAATTGCGAAGCTTGGAGTTGTTCACGATTCTGTACCATCGATTATGAAGGGCTTTGGGAATAGCTTGGTCCAATCCATGGTCCGCAACACTTGACTTGATCATAGATGGAGTGGCAGCTAATGTCCAGTGTCGCGTAGTAGAGGACCAATTACTCGAGAAACCATTGCTGATAGGACAGACATTTTCAGAACAACCTCATGTGGTAGTATATAAGGATGCACACGCGTTCCGTTTCATTGAATCTGGTTCAGAACTTAGTAATATTTGTTTACACGAGGAAGAGTCTCGTCTAGAGAGGGTTCGATTGACTGGTCATACCATGCTGTTTGGGATAGCTACCGTGATAGCACAGCTTGAATCCAGATTCACTGGTAACGTACTTATTGAGACGAGAATTGTAGGCAAACCTAACCAACAGTTTGTAGTCAAAGGGGGATTATATGACACTAAAGATGGAATAGTTCATGTCTTGGTAATACCATTCTATGTCCCTAGCCTCTTACAAGAAGGATACGTTTTCTGTAGAGCTGAGAAGGTAGAACTAGTCAATAGACTTATCATGCCGACAGATAGTTCTTGTGGAGAAATTGAAAAGCTGAACACTAGCGAGGTGACTGGTTTTAACGAGAGTTTAATACGCATAGGCAATGTCTCTGAAGAGGATAGGATCAAGCTTTTGGAGCTGCTTAAGCGTTATGAACGGTGCTTTGCTAACGATCTTGCAGGGTTAGGTTGTACGACCGTTACTGAAATGAAAATAGAGTTAAATAGCAAGTCTCCTGTCGCATACAGACCCTATCGGTTGTCACACCACGAACGGGAGAAGGTAAGAGGAATGATAGACGAAATGCTACAAGCGGATATTATCAAAGAATCTGTATCGGATTATGCTAGCCCTATTATACTAGTGCGTAAGAAGGATGGTAACCTACGAATGTGTATTGACTATCGAAAGCTTAATTCTTTGACGGTTAAGGAACGATACCCTATGCCGATAATTGAGGACGAGATTGCTAGGCTTTCGGGTCAAGCGTGCTTTATCACGCTAGATTTAATGTCGGGCTATTATCAGGTACCTATTGCCGCTGAAAGCAAGCACGTGACAGCGTTTGTCACGCCGGACGGACAGTACGAATTTAATCGCATGCCCTTCGGTTTGGCGAACGCTCCCGCTGTTTTCCAGCGGATGATGAACCATGTGCTCGGTCAGGCTCGTTTTGATAGAGCTACCGTCTATATAGACGACCTGCTCATATATGGCCGAACCCCCGGAGAATGTCTTGTTAGATTGGAGGATATTCTACAAATATTGGAGAGAGCCAACCTCAAACTAAATCTTTCCAAATGCAGTTTCTTACAGGACAAGATTGATTATCTAGGATATGAAATTAGTGCAGCTGGGATGCGGCCCGGAGAGAAAAAGATAGAGTGCGTTGTCTCGTTCCCATGTCCTCAAAACGTACATGGCGTACGCCAATTCCTGGGTCTCGTCAGCTATTTTAGAAAGTTCATACGAAGCTTCTCCGAACTTGCATCCCCACTGACTAAATTATTAAAGAAGGATGTAGGTTGGGAATGGGGTCCAGATCAGGAGAACGCGTTCAGTAGTTTGAAATCTGCGCTGATTCAGAGACCCGTTTTAACAATCTATGACCCCGCAGCTGAAACGGAGTTGCATACGGACGCAAGTAGATTAGGAATAGGAGCCATACTTTTACAACGATCACAGGGTAGCTCTGACCCCTTCAAACCAGTTGCATACTATAGCCGACAGACTACTGCAGAAGAAAGAAACTTCCATTCTTATGAACTGGAAACATTAGCGGTTGTCTGTGCCTTGAAAAAGTTCAGAGTGTTCCTCTTGGGTAAAGTATTTAAAATCATTACAGA
>SJJU01006672.1:0-16136 GCA_012932125.1 Conopomorpha cramerella
GAGGTACTAAGTACACTTACTTTATTATAAACTAAATTACAACTAAATCCTACTACAGGTAGCCTGGAAGAAATCGCTTTCAGCGATAAGGTCGCCTTTTGTAACCTTACAATTGTCTCATCAGTGTATATATATGTAATATCTTAGTGTACAATAAAGTGTTCATTCATTCATTCATTCCTAATCTTGAGAACGTTAATATAATACTATGACAATTAATTTCTGTCAAGGTCGGAATAATATACGGTCGACATGTCGGGAACGAACCGGGTACATGTTAATCGCGCACCGCATTTAAACACAGCAATAGAATTACACTACATACACTCTCAATCTAGTTTCACTTTACCTCAACATTCGAATAGTTTCTGGCTAAAAACGTTTGAAATCTTTTGTCTGGACTGTAACCGGTGAAAAAAAAAACGATTCCATTTGACATTTGGATGCGTGGAGTTCTTTTTTTTTCGTCGTCTCCATTTTACTGTTGTATTTTTGTTGCGCGTGACTGTAGGAGAATGGCCGACCTGGGATTTCGTATGGGAGCCTACCAACTGTTTGATGTGCTGAACTTTGGTATTTTGCAGCGAAGTCGTATCGTTTCGTACGGCCGTATCGCCATCTCTATCATTCTGTATCGTTACGAGCGAGATAGCGAAATATGTTTATAGGTTTTCACATCGAAATCGTAGTACACCTAGTGTATAGTGAGACTAGAATTGTCCAATTGAGCTTTGTGTAGTCGTGACTAGAAAATGTGTCTAATATTCCTTGTCTGAATGTTTGTTGCCCGTTGATTAACATATGACCTGATTTTAGAAACGTAATATGTGTGTTTACTGCGTGTTAGAGGACCCCGAGCAATGGTCTTAGAAACGTTGTTGGGCTCGTTAATATGAAAAACTTTGACTATGGCGACAATGCGGGGAAATGAAAAAAAAAATGTTTTCAATCCCCATAAAAGTTGTTCATATATGGGATACATAATACAAAACTTTAAAAAAAAGATTCGACTTCAACTATTATTACTTATCCAGGACAATTTTTTTTCGTCTCTATACAAAATAGAGAAGTTTTCGCCTCGGAAGATGACATTTGACGAGCCCAACAACGTTTCTAAGAACATTGCTCGGGGTCCTTTTGCACGCAGTACGAAAAATAAACACAGTTGACCTTTTTTTGCTGATGATGATTATATAAATATATATACTAGTGGACGCCCTGCGATTTCATTCACGTAGTGTATTAGTACCTGCATCCCAAATTTCAGGCGTCTAACTTGAGCGGTTTATATTTTTCATACAAAAGTATATTCCCATTCCCGTGTGAATTTCTGGAATTCCTTTCATAGTGCGCCCCTGCGGTACCTAAGCTACGTCTGTTTCAAATGTCAAGTGCCTAAGTTTAGCCGTTTGGGATGTGCGTTGATATGTCAGTCAGTCATTCAGTCAGTCAGCTTTTCCTTTTATATATTTATATAGATATATACATAGGTCCATGTTACGCCAGTCTACCTTAAAGCTAAACGTTTTCCTGTAATTACAACGACGTCGCAGTAGCTCGCTGCCCTGTCTAAAACACCCGGGCATACCCTACGAGCGACGATCCACTGGATGACCAGGCAAACCCAAGCCCCAAGTCCCTTAGACTTAGTTAATTAGTTAGAGTGGTTTAGGTGGGGTGAATGTAGGTACAGTGGTGCTGCAGTGCTTTTTAAACTGTATTATTCATTACTGAGATTTACTTGTTTAAATAAACTGTTACCCAAATACTGGTTATAAAACACTAGCTATAACTAACAATAACTGGTTTATCCGAATCAACTGCGTGTAAAAGGACCCCCCGATCAATGGTCTTAGAAACGTTGTTGGGCTCGTCAATATGAACAACTTTTACTATGGCGACTGAATGCGGAGAAAAATTGTTTGCTTCGGGACAAGATCTTTTTCTTTGTATGGGTATTGAATTTTTTTTTTCATTGTCGCCATAGTAAAAGTTATTCATATTGACGAGCCCAACAACTTTTATAAGACTATTGCTCGGGGTCCTTTTACATTCTGTGTGTATACACATCAAAAGTACCTAGGGATCAAGTACATTTTATAAGATTGCATGCAAGAATATATTTTACAAAAACTGAATTCATTCATTAATTTATTCAAAATGTGGTGATAAGTGATTGATATAGGCATTTGGAATTAGGTATGAGACCAATCCAGAAGATTAGATTTGATTTAAATAAAATAGATTTTTTTTATATTTGCCATACGGCCATATTTGCCGTAGAACCGATGACCGTTGGGGAAAACGAGTTCTCGATTGGAGACCGCGTCTCGGCAAACGGAGTGTAGGACGCCCTCAGGCAAGATGGACTGATGATATACGCAAGAGGGCTGGCAGAAGCTGGATGCGAGAAGCCGAAAACAGATCACAGTGGCGTGCAATTGGAGAGGCCTATGTCCAGCAGTGGACAGGTATGGGCTGATGATGATGATGATGGTGTACATAAAATTCAACACTTCACAGCTTCATTCAACACTGACTCATCAACGAACCAAACCCTTCACCCTAGAAAGCTGTAAGTTTGTACAGGGCCTCAATACCTACATATTTCCATCCACACGCACACGAAACACTCCCGTCGCGATTCCCTCGCGTTCCCCCCTTATTACGCGAAGAATGAAAAAAAATAATCAATAATATTTATTTATTAATATCGCCTATTGAGGAATGCTCCCCATCTATTATGAATGCCCACTTGCGTAATCCAGGATAAATTCCCCGGAAGTTTGTGCCCGGGCAAGTTTTGAGGACCTTTCCTCCCGGCAACGGTATGGTGAAACTATTTTCTATGTTATTTATTACCTAATAATGTTATTATTATAGATTGAGTTGGTGAACTATTCGCTGCGACGCAGAATGTCTTGTTTATTATAATAATAATCAGAGCGTCTGTGGTCCAGTTGGTCGGATACTTGACTTGCAATCGTCAGGTCGCTGGTTCGAGTCCGGCTTCTGGACGTGTGGGACTCTTTTTCAGAGCCTATGTACGCAACGCAACGCTCGTACGGTGAAGGACAACATCGTGATGAAAACCCGCACACCACAAGGTGTGTGAACCCTATAACGGCGATGGGCTCACCCCCTGTCACGTTGGATTAAATATGCTTGGTGAAACGTAGGCATTTGCTTATTAAGCAAGTGCCTCTGCCTACCCCGCTTTGGGATTAAAGTGTATATATATTTTTTTTAAAAGCTCGGGGTCCTTTTACACGCAGTATATACATATTAACAGACTGTTACTAAAACGACGCTGACAGCAAAAAAAGTAATCTATCTCTTTAAAAACACACATCAATAAGTTCAGTTAAAAAGAGACGGACAATGAACTGTCCCACTCGCCCGGTTTTACTCGGTAATACCATCAGAAGTAAATTAAAAGTAAACCATCCGCTCGTCTCCGCGCGATCTCAGTGAAAACTCGAACAAAAACTAGTTAAGAACATCCCCTAGACAAAGACAGGCGGTATCTTTCAATTATGATAATAATTCCTGCTTTTAAATTAGTAAACTTACTATTTGAATGTCAAAAAAAAAGTATTTATTTCAGGAAACTAAGTCCCATATACGTACACCCTCTCACATACACACATTCTCACACACATACACACTCACGTAACAATCTCTAGGCATACTCTTAGTCGTAAGTCTGCTTTGTACAGCTTTCCGTAGGTGGAGGCCTGGAGTCCTATAGTACAGGGTTACCTAGTTTAGGCTCCAGCCTTCATATACCAATGTATCTGTAATATTCACTGTACCGTGTTCCCTAATTACTCATGTTTGGTTATATGAAGGAAATAAATTTATTATTATTATTATCATATAGTGTACTATAATTAACACAAAATATTAATTCACCAATTTTGGAAACTGATACATTTAATATACAGTAATAAGCACATTTAATATTTAGAACTAATACATTTAATATTGCGTAATAAACACATTAATTATTCAGATTAATATATTTAATATTCAGTATTCAGTACTAAACACATTAATTATTCATATTTTTTTAATTTATTATCCTGAATCCTTATAAACGAAATTCCAAACCCCAAGGACAAAACACAGAAACATAGTTTGATATTTAGGACTTTACTAATAATGGCGGAATTGTTATTTCTAAGGTACTCAAAGCTCAACTTAACATGTCAGTTGTATGTCAAATACGGAATAACCAGTTCAAGTAGACCTGTTGTATAAGCCCTAATAACTGTTGTATAAGTGACAATGCGTTTATTGGTAAGGGGGGGTTACATTATTATTTTGTAAACAATTAAAAACTTAGACTAACTTTTTATATGTGTATCAATGCAGTCCCTGAAGTAGGGACAATGCACACGTGCTTAAATCATCGCTAGAACAGAGTTTGAGCTGGTTCACACTCTACGCACCAGAGTGCAGCGCCGCAGCTCAGCCCTAAGCCCCAATTTATTTATTCATTTATTTACATTTGACACGTACAATTACATACACAATTACAAAATAAAGAAATTTAAACAATGAGGAATTTTCAAACTCCAAAAGTTTCTTATCTAGATGTCAGTTTATTTCAAAACCACAAAGTTTGTACTATTAGAACAACTTTAGAATGTTGTTGAATAGGCAAAAGTATCTTAGTTTAGGTCCTCGGCCCGTGTTGTGTGCCCCACCCTGTATAATAAGAAAACATAAATAGAGAATAAAAAATAGAAATAACGTATAGTTATGTGAAAATATTAAATAATGCCAATGAAATCTAAATGAAGTATGATTTCTAAATAAAGTATATGTCTATTTTAATAATTAGTAGCCCTTATCAGCCACATGACGAGGGCCTCTCCCAAAGATTTCCATGATCATTTGGGGGGAAATGTCAATAATCGCCACGCTTAGCAGGCGAGTTGGCGCTCGCAGTGGTGTTGTGGTTTAACTCACAGGGAGCGGTGCTGCCCGTCCACTGGAGAGTTCCCTCGGTCGCCTCTTACGACCGACACGACTAGAATAGTTGTGCTCGTGTGTACACATGTATTCTATTCGCCGTGACCACATGACATGGACTAACCTGCTGTATGTATAAAAAACATGTAGACTCGACTTTGTCACGTATTTCGACTTTCGTACGATTTCGAACAGTTTTGTCTGAATTTAGCGTACATTTGAGACATTTCATTTGAAAATGTCTTTAAAGCTCTTGCTCCTGTTCTAGACCCTATAATATATAAATTTACTATTATATTAGTACCTACGTATATATATCATATAGTATATGTAGTGAATAGAGTTTGAAACATGATTGATCGGAATCGACATATTTGCTACAGCTTCACAAAATGTTTTTGCTATATCACCAATAGATGTCACTGTTTCGTTAAGTCATTCTGTCAATCCCGTCTTAATTGAATGACACGACACAACTACAAGGCAGTATGTGTCTACTTACGATAGTAAGTGCAACTGATGGATGGTTATCGGAAAAAGAATTACCAAAATGGCGATCGGGTAAAATAAATTATTTTATTATTATTACTCTTCAAATCGTGGGTACCAATGTTTTTCATTCCCTCAGGGCATTAATTGAAAGTATCGTAGTCAAGTAAATTGTCGAAAATTCAAACGTCCAATACGAAATAGCCGGTAAGTATTCCGCAGCTCAAAGAAAAGCGAAATGCTGGCAAAGAGGAAGAGGGCGGGCACTGTGCCAGTCTAGTCTAGTTATACAGAATTAATGCTAGCTGAACTCCGGTTGTGAACAAGTTGCAGGTGACGCCAGCTCACGCTGAACAAGCCCTGCTTGTCCACAGTAAAGTACACAATGACTATTGCTGTCCCGACATTAATTAACATAATGGAAACCCAAGTAAATGTTTTTACCTTCAACATTTCTTTCTTTGTGGCATGTACAAAGTAGTACACATCTGACATTTTGAAATACGACCTCCGGGCCGCTTAATAACATTTACTCACTTTCGGACTCAAATGGCCACCTGTTAAACGGCGCGATTGTTCCGAATTCAAATAGACAAATGGACTGGGGACAGTTCCATTTTTTTTTTTTGTTTAAATGTAAAAGGAGGTTGGCGCCTTTTTGTTTTTAATCTTCTTGAGTTTTCTTCTTTTTTTTTTGCACATTTTTAAGAAGTAAGGTATTGTTTTTTTTTTGTGAATACAATGAGGTGCGAATCATTGCAATGGTTTTGGTACAGTTACTTTATATCAGTGGCGTGCACACCATATAGGCAAAAATAAGCTGCCTACCTTATTATTTTGGCTACTCGACCTAATAATAGAGTTATTGCTAGATCTTTTTTTGTTATAATCACGACATAGGCTAACGAAGGTCCTGTTTTTTGTCGGTGAGTAGGTACAGGTAGATACATACCTATATTTCGTAAAGACAAGTTACATATACATAGGTGTGAATCCTTGGAGATTACTGCCTACCTTGTCGTAAAAGCCAGTGCACGCCACTGCTTTATATTCTGGACCCCATGCAATAGGAGATGACATTTTTGTATGGGGATTGATTCTTTTTTTTATTTTTATTTTTATTTTTTATTTTATTTTATTAAGGATAACCAACAAGGTCTTACACAAAACATATGTATAAAATTACAGTAAAAAAACAACAGGTAAGTGCAGCCTTAATAACAGGCTACCACTGAGAGCCCACAAACAGGTACAAATAGTAGTCACACTATCTTACTTAGTAACAAAGGTACATAAAAATACAAAAATAATAAAAAAAAACTTAAAAATTAAACAAACAGTTGAAGCAAGTTAGTGCTTGCGTATTATGCAGTAAACAATGAACATGTTATTAACAAAATCAAATAAATAAATATAACCGCAATAACCAATACAAATAACACACAATTAGGAACAGTAGTGAATCGGTCTTAATTTATTTTTAATTTTCTCTTGAGTGCTGCGAGGGAATCATTGAAAATGTCTAAGTCGCAGCAAAGAGAGAGAGAATTATATGTCTTACTAATTCGGTTTAGTGACGAAAACGATTTTAATCTGGTTTTAGAGTCGCTAACTTTAAGTGTTTTAAATTTACCAGATCGCGGATTATTGTAGGGCACATTGAAGTTAAGTTTGCTTAATAAGGAGGAACAATCAACCGATGAATTGACCAACTTATAAAGAAATATCATGTCCGATTTAGTGCGACGGTCCTTAAGGGAAGACATTTTGAAATATTTAAGACGGTCAGAATAATGTGGTAGATTTTTTACTTGAAAGCATTGATACGCTAGATGCCACAGAAATCGCTTCTGGATCCTCTCAAGCCTCTCAACGTGAATATTGTACTGGGGACACCACACCGTGCAGGCATATTCCAAAGAAGAACGAACAAAAGCGTTATACAGATTAATTTTGGCGAATGGTTTAGTAAAATTCTTGCTTTGTCTAATTATAAAACCAAGAGTCTTAAAGCACTTTTTGGCAAGCTTATCAATGTGGCTATTGAAGTTCAGCTTTTTGTCAATGGTTACTCCAAGGTCACGGATTTCAGCGACTTCTTGAAGCTTATGCCCATCTAAGAAATAATTCCCGCAATTTGGCTCTATTTTATTTCGCGTAAATCTAATTGCAAAACATTTTTTCACATTAAGCTGCATTCTATTATCGCTGCACCACTTAAAAAGGCGATCTAAATCATTTTGCAGCAGAGCAGAGTCCTGTGTAGTGCTTATGGGCCTCAAAATTTTAAGATCGTCAGCATATAGGAAAGCTTTGGAATGTAAAAATGAGCAACAGATATCGTTAACAAATATGTTAAATAAAATTGGACCCAGATGGGATCCCTGAGGTACCCCAGAAGTGTTGGGGAATTCAGCAGAGGTGTAACCATTGACAACAACCTTTGATGTTCGAAGAGAAAGATAGGAATTGCACCAGAGAAGAAGGTCATCGGAAAATATAAAAGACAATTTTGACAACAGCACCGAATGATCTACGCGATCGAACGCTTTGGAAAAATCACTGTAAACAACATCAACAGGGATTCTAGAGTCCATAGATTCGATAATAGTGGAAACGAAATCCAGCAAGTTTGTGGTAGTCGACCGGCGCGGGGTAAATCCATGTTGCTCAGGCGATAACTTATGCATACAGTGCCAGTTAATAAGCGGAACCAAAAGAGATTCGAAGATTTTTGCAAACACACATAATATAGAAATGGGCCTGTAATCCAAAACAGATGACCTATCACCAGACTTGAAGATGGGTACCACCAAGGCTTTCTTCCACAAGCTAGGAAACTGACCATCTTCTAAGGATCTATTAAAAATGCAAGCGAGAGGATAAGCAAGACCATCAGCACACTCAAGCACAAAAATACCAGGGATCCCGTCAGATCCCGCACCAATGGTTGCGACAAGTCTTTTTAGTTTGAACAGGACTTGTTTGGAGGAAAAAGAAATATTACCGAGGCAACTATCGGTAATACTGTTAGGAGAGGTAGAATGTGAAGCATTGGCTGCAGACGAATAAACGTGGGAAAAATGCTTGGCAAATAGATTAGCAATTCCCTCTCCAGTTCTGGCACTGTCAAGATTACAATGCATTTCGGACGGGTAGTTACTTGTGTTACGTTTCTTGTTTTTCACAAATGTCCAGAACAGTTTTGGGTTATTGCAGATGGAAGATTCGATAAGGGACACATACATTCTATAACAGGATGTTATAAGGCTATCACATCTTTTCCTTAGCATTTTAAACGTGAGATTGTCCAATGGATTGCCATACTTATTATAACGAGTTCTATACTTATATTTTTCTTTTATTAGATGTTTTAAAGGCTCACTGTACCACACCGGAAATCTTCTATTTATGGGTCGACATCGCGGAACGTACTGAGATATTAACATATTTAGTTAATCATAGAAAACTACCAGCATGTGATCTACAGATTGGCACGGGCTGAACAGCGAGTCCCAATCAGTCTCAACTAATGCATTAACTATATGGGCATAATCAGCCTTGTAAAAATTTAACCTAGAAACGTTGTTCGACTCTAAGTTTTTAGGAGACGTGATTCCGTGAAGTTTGAAGTGAAGTGGAGGGTGGTAGGGGTCGACTTTACTCAGAGTTCTGTCTACCGATACAGGAGCTAAGTCAGATAAATTCATATCACTCAAGATCAGGTCAAGAATCTTATGCTTACAATTTTCAAAATAATTGAATTGTTTCAAATTATTAAGAGCCAAACAGTCCAGGAGAGTATTTGCAAACAAGCCAGAAGCATAGGTAGCTGTTGTAGCCACATAAGAAGTTTTAGTATACTTTGACCAAACGATATTGCCCAGATTAAAATCGCCCACGACAACAATGCGCAAGTCCCTTGCAAGAACATTGTTAAGGTTATTAAAGAAGTTATCTACAATATGTTTTTGCAAGGGTGGAGGCAGATAAACACAACAGACCAGAAATTTATTAAAGTTATGTTCTCCCTTAGAAACCTCCAGCTCAACGTAAACATCTTCAGACTCACTTTCGTAACAAGTTAATCTATGTGAAATAAACCTCTTTGAAACAGCAACAAGTACGCCGCCCCCTTGTTTCTTATGATGAAACCCAGTAGACTCCCGATCGCGACGGTATACATTATATCTATTATCAAAGAATTCGCCGTCATATACGTCATGACTCAACCATGTTTCACTTAGCATTATAATATCGTAGTCGTTAGCCAAAACTTGTTTATAAAATTCAACCGATTTTGTTCGTAAACCACGCACATTTTGGTAATAAACAGATATACTATTCGGATAAGCGTGTGTAATTGCAGATATTTAGAAAAAAGCACGTAGGTAGCTCATGACCGACAGTTATTTCAGTTTCGTCAAGGTATCCGTGTCACGAACAAAGACATATTCCGACGAGGGTGTCTTACGCATGTAAACTCGGCCTCCTCGAATCCACACAAACTGGTAACCCAGCTCCCGGGCACGCAAACGAGCCGCAGCATGAAGCTTCTTGTTTTCCGGGGACAAATTCTCCGAAACATAAATTGGACAACTCTTCGATCCCCCGATGCCAGCATCCGCGGAGTTCAATTTGTTGTTGGGGTTTCGGCCATTGTATACTTTTGCCGCCGCGAGGTAAGAGTCGCGCAGGCGGGGAGTGGCAAACCGTGCTACAATAGCACGAGGACGAGAGCTATGTGGGTCCATCTTAGCCACACGCGAACAACTGACAACATCGGAATCCGCCACCTTGCAACCGATGACATTGCCAACCTGAGTAACAATCTTCACAACGTTTTCAGTCTTAAATTCTGGTACGCATTGAATCTCGACGTTGGAGGCGCGAGAGTGCTGTTCCGTTGTGTTTAACCGCATACTGAGCGATGCGACCGTGGCGCGAAGCGATTCGTTCTCTTTTTTTACGACGTTGAGATCGGATCTGCAAGCTTGGTACTCGGACTTAATACCTTCAAATTTTTCACTCATGAAGGCAAGCGAATCACGCAGACTGGTAAGCTCCTCATGCATAGCGGCAAAAATCTCGGCACGCAACTTGCGGGTAATTTCTTCTACACTTGCCCCTCCACAGCATAGAGACGTCTCAGCGCTGTGGTTCTGCCGGCGAGCCATGTTAACATGCGGTGTCGAGGAACGCGCAGGAGTATTAGTGTTATCTCCTCTTGGTCGTTTACCTGCACATGAGGGGCACACCCACTTAGCACGAGAACCTCGATCGACTGCTTTAAATGCTTCTTCCGAATTAAAAATGCATAAGCCGTGATAGTCCTCCGAACATGTCGAACATGTGATATATCCATTACTGTCGTCATCAACAATATCCATTAAGCAACCTGAGCAATGCATAATGGAAGCAACACAGCACAATTGCTATGACCAAAAATCCAGGCGCGCACACCGTATGGGTAACACAAATTCGCCGCCCGCTCCACACTCCACCGTAGCGCAGCACGTCGACAGTGTCGATCACGGACGGAGTGCCCAGGATCGAATCTCGCCGCAGTCCGTCAACAGACCCTTCTGTGGCGCTTTTTTTCTGAGTGTGACGTCACGTAGAGGTAAAAATCACAAGGGCCACGATACACTGGTTCTGGTTTCTTAGAAGCAGCTACCCGTGCGAAAGAGCGAGAAGTCCAGAGGCCCGTATTCCAGCAAGATGGCCGCGGCTCCAAATGGTAAATGCCCCTTGCGAGAGCAGGAGAGTCCGACACGCACAAATCAGCACACACCAGCCAAGCACGAATTTATTAAAACAAATAAATTGAAATAAAGCAATTGCGAGCACCAAAACACACGACCACCCAGTACCAAAGCCAAATACGAAAAAAAAAAAAAATTTTTAATAGTTGTTCATATTGACGAGCCCAACAACGTTTCTAAGACCACTGCTCGGGGTCCTTTTACACTCTTTATACGGTAATAACACACTTGTCGATACGGCAAGGTACTTATTTACTGGAAATTTTGTAATGAGCATATTTGAAGTGTTGTAAAACTTCTTTGGTTTATCTAACGTAAAGATATCAGTTTTCTTTTTAATTCCTTTGTTCTTTTTTCGTAATTTCAATGTATGTTAAGTTTCAAATAATAGAAGCAAGTGATAATGTAGATATTTTTATCTAGAATAGTAATTTATTTGGCTTCATCCTTACTAATATTATAGAAACGAAATATTGAGAGTTTGAGTGTACCTTTGTTCCTTCTTCACGTCTAAACGGCTGTAGCCATTTAAAATAAAATGGGGTCAGCTGACATCCTGGATTAACACATAGGCATAGGCAGCTTTAATTTGTCTCGAAATTCCCACGGGAACGGGACAAATTATCGGTAACCGAAGTACAGCTATTTTTGTAATAAAATAATTAACATTATTGTTTCCTTGTCCCCAGTACGCCGTGTGCCGCCCAAGTTCTCGATCCCGCCCCCGGAGCTGTCGGAGGTGATGCTGGGCGGGAACCTCACCCTCAAGTGCGTCGCCGTCGGATCACCGATGCCCGTTGTCAAATGGAAGAAAGGTAAAATTACTGATGATTTTTTTTTATTTTCGAGGTGTTGTTTTCTTGGGAAGAAGAAAGAAAGAAATTTATATGGGTGATGTAATGGGCCGGGTGAGTAGAGGTCGCCCCAGAAGGACATATAAAGACCAGATTGGTGATGTCCTGACCGAAGGTGGCGTGAAAGTACTCGAAACCGGAGGTCATGTATGAAAAGATGTATGAATGTAGATGAAGCGAAAGGGGTATGTCAGGACCGTGACAAATGGAGATCTGTAGTCTCTGCCTACCCCTCTGGGAGACAGGCGTGAAGTGTATGTATGGATGTGTTTTCTCCTTTATACAATTTATAAATAATTATAAATTGACTAGCTGTCCCGGCAAACTTTTGTTTTGCCATAGGAAGTCGCCTTTGTACCCCGTGTATTGGATGAAATACACCTTTTAAACCTTCCCTGGACTTCCGCGAATAATTCAATGCCATAATAAGCCAAATCTATCTAGCCGTTCTCGAGTTTTAGCGAGACTAACGAACAGCAATTATTTTTTATATATATATAAGATTACCTTCAGCCATCTCAGTTATTTTACTAATTCAAAAGATCTCCAAGATGTTACTATACTAACATTATAAAGCTGAAGAGTTTGTTTGTTTGAACGCGCTAATCTCAGGAACTACTGGTTCGAATCGAAAAATCATTTTTGTATTGAATAGACCATTTGTAGGAAGGCCATATAACATCACGCTGCAACTATTAGGTGCGAAGAAATAATGGACATTTTCGTAATTATGTATCTTATTCTATCTGTTATATACTCAATACTTTTATCAGTCTCTTCTCCTTAATTACTCATATTTTTGTTATACTTACCTCTGTAACGAGTAAGAATGTAAAAACAATCTTGTTTGTTTTAAAATCACCAACAACCTCCTAAATGTAACTGACAAACTGTTAATGGAAACTGTTTTGGATAAGGTGATACTTATACAATTTATTTTATGTACTAAGAACTCTGTATGTTTCCTGTACTAAATAAATATATTTAGAATAAAAGATGTCTAGATGGAGTGGCTACAAAAAAAATATATACTAATCACTATGTAGTTAAGGTTTAATCAGCCACCATGGGACTAAAATAAGAACGTAGTATATATATATTTTTTAATTTAAATAAGCAATCTCTTCTGTTTCTAATACTTGGAATTCAGCTCTTTTGTGTTTAGATGTCGTATCAGCAGATTATGCCACGTACACTCGAGTGCAACGATTCTGGGAATACAGGAAATATAAAATATCTCGATTTTTTTTTATAACTGTCGTATTACTGTCCATGGTAGCTATAGTTTCCATTTTCAGTTTCTCATATTGCTAACTACTAAAAATATTATTTTTATGTTCAGACATATTCAATGAATATGTCCATTGAGCTGTTCACCAGTCAGGGATGTATCCGGCCATCAAGCATTTGTTAAATTAATATTAAGTCATATTTATTTTTAGATATCAGCTCTGACGATTTGAAAAGATGCCAGTTACTTCGCGGTTCTTCTGGCCAGTAAGATAAATTAACTCGAACCGGGGACGTATACTTTTGTTTTTAAAATCATAAATGACTTTCATCCAGCTTTGTGTTATACTACTGTATATCTGTATGCAGTGGCGTGCACTGGTTTTTACGACAAGGTAGGCAGTAATCCCCAAGTATTGGCACCTATGTATAGGTAACTTGTCTTTACGAAATATAGGTAGCCTACCTATCTACTCACCCACAAAACACAGGACCTTCATTAGCCTATGTCGTGAGTACAACTAAAAACGATCTAGCAATAAGTCTATTATTAGATCGGGTAGCCAAAATTCTAAGGTAGGCAGTGTCTTTTTGCCTATATGGTGTGCACGCCGCTGTCTGTATGTAATAGCACTTATAACGATGAAGAAATTAACTATTTCATTTGATTTCAATTGTTTTATCAGCTTAACGGCAGTATATTTTTTATTATCCCGTTCAGAAACTGAGAGTACACGATATAATTATAAATTAAATGTTTGTTTAATTATTGGACTATTTTAATTTAAAATTGTTTGGTTTTTATTGTTAAATATTGTGCAGATTAACCTACCACGAGTAGATGTGAACACAGCATGTATTTAATGAAAATAACAATTGATTGATGGTAATTTATATTGTTCGGTTGCCCGAAATCATTGCCCTCGAGTGTACGCACGTTCAGTGTTATGTAATCCCGGCGTAATCAGGCTAAGACAGCGTGAGCCGATGCGGGCCTTATTCGACATCTCGCAGACAGACACCCTAATACCTATCCACAGATAATTGTTATAGATATATATATACATACAACTTCGCACATTAATCATATTGTAATCCTTTTTTTTTTGATATCGAAGGGGAAGTCCGTTATGGATACCCAGCCGCCAGTTGCGTGCACTGGCTTTAGTGACAAGGTAGGCAGTAATCCCCAAGGATTTACACCTATGTTTAGGTAACTTGTCTTTACCTATCTATCTACTCACAAAACACAGGACCTTCGTCAGCCTATGTCGTGAGTACAACAAAAAAAGATCTGGTAATAACTCTATTATTAGGTCGGGTAGCCAAAATACTAAGGTAGGCAGAGTCTTTTTGCCTATATGGTGCGCACGCCACTGCCAGCCGCCCAGGGGAGTGACTGGGTTATGTCGGAATCTCACCGACTTAAACCCTTCCGGTGGCATTCGGTCGTGCTTAACGGGTGACTCCGGGATCTCCTAAGAACGCACCGGTGTCACCCTTGTAATCATGGAGATAGATTTTTTTTTAGAAATCGCCGCAAGGTTGCGAGCCTATCTGTCTTCTATCGGATGCATTTCGGAGAGTGTGCTACGGAGTTGCATAACCTAATCCCCCATCGCGCTTTTACAATAGGACAACCAGGAGAACGGCAAAACGATATCCATACCAGGTGGATTTACCATTTACGCGAACCAAACGGTGATATGAAAGTAGTTTCATAGTGCGAACCGCCAGGATGTGGAATAACTTGCCGGAGTCTGTGTTTAGTGTGACTGTGCAGTACAGTCTGAAGGTCTTCAAATCACTGGGGTGAATAGGTACCTAATGAACAAGTGTGCTCCATCGTAGACCACATCGCTGCTTAATATTATTCAGGATGGTGGTCAAACGCTTGTTCGTAGCGTTTGGAAAAAACTACTTAAGGAACCGGATGTCTAACCGAAAAACAAACCTTTCATGCAAAGTGGCAATTGTCATATTATTTTTATTTACTGTAAATACTTTTTTATAATATGATACTGGCCACCTACAAAATGTTGTATAAAAAAGATATAAAATAAAATGTCACTTTTGGAACGGACCTTGATCTTTATTTTACAGCAATTAGTCAACAATTTTGTATGAGCAGGATTAATATTTTCGATTTTGTCGTTGGATTCCTTGGGGAATGTTTTTTGGTATACACGGGCCGTGTGACCTTCTCGAGTTTGTTTAAAATATTTCATTTCACTTTGTATAAATTGCCAAATTCAAATGTCACATCAAGGAAAAATCTCCATCACCAAAGGTCACGGAAGTTCGATATTTCCGATTCGATTCGATTCAATTTCTCCGATACATTATATTCTTCAAGTTCGAGACCTTGATAAAAAAATATATTTATTTAAGGCAAAATATTAATTAAATTTAAGTTAGTTAATTTTATAACGTTTAAAGACACAGGCAGACCAGTAGTGGCGAAGCTAGGAGGTAAGCCGGTAGTGAAAAATAGGCACTTAACCAATGCTTATTTAGATTTCTTTTATTTGTCTTACTTATTTGAGCTACACTTAGTCCCTACGCTACTTAATTTCCTTGAAAATATTTGTTAATGTGCCTGGCAGCGGCTTGTCTTGTTCTACCGGCTTTCCCCCTAGCTTCGCCACTACAGACCAGGTAAATCGAGGGGAACTTTAAAAAACCTCAGATGCGACTAATACTCGCTGAAATCGTATCTTGTTTATTTTAAATGATTATAATCAGGGATAACCCCACCACCACCCAAGCCCTACCTGCCTCTCTCTGTACGGGCCATTCTCTGGAGACGTGCGCGTCT
>SJJU01006673.1:0-16471 GCA_012932125.1 Conopomorpha cramerella
TCAACTGTATTTCTTCCTTAACAAGGCGCATAAAGACGACTTTATGTGGCAAAACAAATGTTTGCCGGGACAGCTAGTTAAGTATATTTTGACGAAGTCTCCTATACCCTACTACTGCAATCTATTCAGATAAGAAAAGGATTGTAGTAATTAATTCGAGTTTAATTCCCCAAATATCCACTTCCCACTCCGAGGTCATTATTTAGTGGAATAAATGAACCTATTTGTCTACGTATTTTGGCCTCTTCTCAGTTAATCTTAATCGAAAAGTAATTTATTAATGCAGCGAATAAAACAAGAAGTATACCTACTCTACGACTGCTGAACGCTCTCGGATCTCTCCTCCAGGAACGTTTGTCTCGCCCTAATTGTTGTGTGTAAAAGAGACAAACTATAACCCTGAGCAATGGTCTTAGAAACGTTGTTGGGAAGGTCACTATGATCAACGTTTACTATGGCGACAATCATCATCATCAGCCCATACTTGTCCATTGCTGGACATAGGCCTCTCCAATTGCACGCCACTGTGATCTGTTTTCGGCTTCTCGCATCCAGCTTCTGCCAGCCATCTTGCGTAGATCATCAGAATGCCATCATCATGGCGACAATGCCGGGAAGTGTTATTTATTACCAGCTGTATATTTTCCACAATGCTAAATAAAGAAATGTATTGATTATAATATCTATAAAAAAAACACTCACATATTTTTTTTTTATTAGTACCTACAAAGAGACGAGAATAGAAAACTACACAGGTATTATCTACAACAGAAATATCAAAGTACGTGGTGAGTAATGACTCACCACGAATTGACTTCCTTTAATTAAGGTTTAAATTATAGCAATATACGATCATGGCTGCTATTTTTAACGGAATAATAAAAAAGCAATATTAAATTATCTTATCTTAATTATCTATTGACATGCGCCTTAATGGCAATACATTCCCATCTTCATTATGAAATCTATTTAATACACACGATGTACGAAAGACGTCATAGCTAGTTATTTCGGTAACTAGGTAGGTAGGTTTCAATTATAATACGTAGTTATCGAAAAAATATTTATTAAAAACTAGTTGATTCGGCAAACATTTGTTTTGCCATAGGAAGTCGCCTTTGTACCCCGTGTATTGGATGAAATACACCTTTTAAACCTTCCCTGGACTTCCATGAATAATTCAAGACCGAAAATAGCCAAATTCGTCCAGTCGTTCTCTATTTTAGCCAGAATAACGAACAGCAATTCATTTTTATATATAAGATATATAAAAGAAAGTCGTGTTAGTTACTCCATTTACAACTCAAGAACGGCTGAACCGATTTGGTTGAAAATTGGTGGGGAGGTAGCTTAGAACCGGGAGACGGGATAGGATACTTTTTACTCCGATCCTCTTGGTCGCGTCGCTATATGGAGGGTGTTATAGTTTGTATGAAATACTGAAACTACGCGAATGAAATCGCGGAGTCCACTAGTAATAGATAATTCAGGAATTTCTCAAATTATTTTTATTCATATGTAGGAATAGGGAAAACGAAAATTAAAACCACAATGGGGGAGATGGGTCTCTTTAGCATCGGTCCGCAACCCCTCTAGTAGAGGTAACTACGAAATTAAACATAAAAGATACCCAACGAAGGTTGACGTCAGGTCGGTCTTAATAAAAAAAATGCCAAATCCAACTGCAACATTGGCTATGTGCAAAGCGAGTAGTGGCAGAGAGCTAACGACCGCAGCGCACAACACGGCAGAAATTGGAAACAAATGCGGATGATCAGCTGTCAAGTGTTGATTGACAGTACAAAATCAAAGCAAACAAATGGGCCATGACTGTTGTTGCGTTGTTAACTTTTTAACGTGTGGCGTTCTTACATGCTCGGCTAATACTAATTTATTAAATTTTATCTCAGTTTGTAGTTGGAAACAAATATTTTGTGTAATAGTTTCAAACCTGGTTTTTATTATTATATTAATTTTACAAACTATTGAATAAATTTTACATATATAATATTGTGAACAATGCTATTTTAATATTTGGTTTTATTTATATTTGCAAAGAAAACTAACAATGTTTACATTGTTATTATTTGACAGCTTCCGCAAATGTTGTAAACGCTACGCGTCGCCACCGTCGCGCACACTACCAATAATGTACGAATGGTAAAATGACATGTGCGTGTAAGGTGTAACTGCTGAGATGACGAATGACAGAGATGAATGGCGAAAGGAAACGTGTTGCGCCGACCTCACCTAATGTCCACATTTTGTAATGTTTCCAATCCCACCTAATTTTGAACCTTAGTCCGTTGAAATACAGTCTAAAATCAATGAATTTCGAACAAACTTCTGCCTCTTAAAGGGTAAAGAAATGTTGGAGAAGTGAATTGGGATTTCTTGATATCATGCATATTATTATGCTAAATATGTAACAATGTCAATATAACCTCTGAAATGCAACCTCCCAATGCCAAAAGCGAAATAATCTTGGGCATTTTACAAGATAAAAGAGAAGTTCTTGAGACTAAAATTTTTCATTGCGACGTAAACAACTTGACAAGACAAATTTGGGTAAACTCGTACTTAACTCAGCTCACTTATAAAATTATACTAGGAGATGCTCCGCGATTTCACCCGCGTTTTATTGATTACTAGCTGACCAGACAAACGTTGTTTTGCCAATATAAATTATTAACAGCGCCTGTGGTACAGTTGGTCGGATACTTGACTTGTAACCGGAGGGTTCATAGGTATATAATGTACTATAAGCGCGCTCCATCGTCGACCACACCGCTGCTTAACATTAGACAGGATGGTGGTCAAACGCTTGTTCATTGGTATTATTTCTATACCGTCTTTGGTTTAATAACTATGTGGGGTCCAAGACAGAAGGCTAGGCCCTCCGGTAACTAGCACAGTCGTCACTGATTGAGCTCTTGTCTATTCTGGATGCCGCTGTAGATCCTGGCTCTAACAGGAATCACAGTGGTGGGGAAGTGGGTGGGAATATCCCGGATGTTCATTGTGTTTAAAAAAAATCAATCCTGTTCCGGGCAGGACGTCTTCATCTGCTGCGAACGTACTACGAGGCTACACGAGGGCAGGACTGGTCAGGCTTGTACAACAAGATAATTGGAAAGCAAAATGAACTTGCGCTTTGAACGTCTGTGGTACAATTGGCCAGATACTTGACTTGTAACCGGGAGGTCACGGGTTCGAGTCCGGCTATTGCATTTGTACGAATTGGACTCTTTTTCAGAGCGCGACTTCGTTTTGTACTGTGTATTGATATATTTTGTAAAATTACAATAAAAGTTCCTTATTACATATTTTAGCAAACGTGTGGCTTGGGGATAGTGTAGCTTTCCAGCGAAGACAGATTTTTTAAAAACGGTCAATAGTTTCGGAGTTGTAATACAAACAAACAAAACTTTTCTCGGCATAATATTAGTATAGGTTAATCTAGTGTCAGACATCAAGCACATACCTTCTCTTTTAATAAATTTCACCTCGTAATATCTAGAACGACATTTTTGGTTATGTTGGCTTTATTGTTTTCATTAAATGCTTTATATTAATTTCACTCAGGCCCGTATTATCAAACAATAAGCAGTACTCGAACGTCGCTTAGCAATTGTTTGTCTCCTTCACAACGATACGATTAGAAAGAGATATAGCTTGAGAAGAGACGTGTGCGTTAAACATCAGGACCCTAATCTTGTACTTCTCTGAAGGAATCTTTGAACTCAATTTTAACTTGCTTTAAATTTTCTTGTAATACAAGACCGGCGCCTGTAAAACAATTTAATGTAATAAGAAATTTGATTTAGGTACTATTAAATTAACGAGAGCGTATGTAGTCCAGTTGGTCGGATATTTTACTTGTAACCGGGAGGTCGCGGGTTCGAGTCCGGCTACTAGGCGTGAACCAATAGGACTCTTTTTCAGAGGCTATGTACGCAACGCAACGCTTGGACCGTGAAGGACAACATCGGGATGAAACCCCGCACACCACAAGGTGTGTGAACCCTCTAACGGCGATGGGCTCACTCCCTGTCACGTTGGGTTAAATACGCTTGGTGAACCGTGGGCATTTGCTTATTAAGTAAGTGCCTCTGCCTACCCCGCTTTGGGATTAAAAGGCGTGAAGTGTATAAAAAAAAAAATTCTTTACAGAAAGTATGTTTGTCAGCAACGGAAGCTTATCATCTAAGTCTAACGCCCAGTTTCCTGTAAGCTCATTAACCTTAATCTAGCATTAAGACTGTCGTTCTTTCTTATTTTGTATGTCCAAAAGGGACAGCTGTAGATTTAATGACACAATATTATCTATCACATATGTGCCTTTCAGAAACCGGGCGTCAATCAATGAAAAACAAATAGTTTCAAAGTGAGCAGGCGGCCTCTATACTAAAAACTGATCTGGCGTTGTAGTACACGTAGCGTTCGGGGTAAACGTCATCGGAGTTTCGATCAAGATACAACTTGTTAGTTGACGTTTGGTATATTATCTTCTACTATATAAAAATAAGTCGGGTTTTCCTCCCTGACGCTATAACTCCAGAACGCACGAACCGATTTCCACGGTTTTGCATTCGTTGGAAAGGTCTCGGGCTCCGTGAGGTTTATAGCAAAGAAAATTCAGGAAAAAAATCAACAAAAGCGGGTAAACGAAACGAACCCATCTGGATATAAGTAAAGATAAAAAATGAGCAGGACTAAAAGAGTTAAACACAGTATTTTCTGCTCTTCCGTAGCAAGGAATTGTTGAAAGGAGTGGGCTCTGAAGAATGTCCTTTGGGTGCCCAGGACCCTCCCAGCACCAGCGATAAATGAAGGCCATCGGAGGTTTTAGTCAGTAGGAGGCACTACCCCGTCGCCGTCTCCATAGCGGTGGGGTGTCCATGAGGAATTCCCCCTCGTCAATAAAAAAAATACAAGTATTGATGAAAGAAGTTTTTACAAAGTGGCGATCACAATAGGACAGCAATGGTCGCAGTGAAAGCTTTTTATTTACCTTGCGTTGTAATATGTATCAATATATGAGCCAAATTTGATACGTTTATGTGAAATAGTTTTTGATTTATGAGGGGGTCAAAAGTGACTTCAAATGGTTCGTGTAATATTATAGTATACACACGTTGCGGCTCGACAGGCTACCGCGTGTCTAGATATTGATATTGGTCTAGAGATTAATCTTCAAAATTTTGAAGAAGATATCCTCAATCGGTTGGACTGAAATTTTGTATACACGTTCAGTTCGGATGATGCATTGATTATGATAGGATTATCTAAATCCAATATGGCGGCATACCTATCTACCTCAGACCAAAAAGAACTAGAATGGCAATCCTAAACTGGAGTTTAGAATAAAACGAGAAAACAATATGAAAGCAGGAGTAGGGTGCAGGAGTGAAAGACTTAGAGACAATGTCCTTACTGCGTATCAGGGTATATCTGGGTCCAAACTGTCACAATAGTAGTAAAAGTGACAGTTTCGATCCAGAAGAAACCATTTTCCATACATTTTGATGGAAAATTGATAGACTGAATGTGGTATGGTCTAGCAAGTCTAGTTGTTTTTGGTCTGAGAGCCTTACAAAATGGGTATCAAGTCAAGGGCTTGCCAAGTATAATTCGAAAAATAAAGTGAAATCCTTCTAAATCCTACATGGCGGACTTATTAACCAATTTATATAAAAGGTTTTTTTAGAAAGCTTTTTTACTTTCATTTTATTTTGTGGGTGTGTCGCCTGCAACACGCTAAGGAGGCCCTGAAAATTTCGCATGAATATAATTCGATTTTTTGTTTTTTTCAATTTTCTTATTATACTAATTCCGTCCGAGAAACCTCGTTACCATATAAATTACTTTTTGATTATAATATGGCAGGAGCTCCAAGAATGCAGCCTGGGGTTCATAGGTGGATGACCGGAATGTAAGTTCCTGACTGCACGTGCATCACGTGCGGGGTGCCGTGAATGAAACTGAGACCAATGTACCATTACATATTGATACCAATAATACTGGTAAGAAATAGTATAGTTCATTATTGTAAATAGCGTTAATAATTGTCATAGTATTATATTAACGTTCACAAGAGTAGGATTTAGTTGTAATTTAGTTTATAATTAAGTAAGTGTACTTAGTACCTCACACATGGCGAGGGTACTACTAACCATACTGTTGCTTTTGCCCTCACAGGGTTCAGGTTTGATACTTTGCTATTTATTTAAGAACTTTTGCTGTAACATGAGTGCAATAAACGAATTGAATTATCCAGACTTACTTATTATATTACCTAGCTGTCCCGGCAAACACCTTTTCGTTGCCATATGAAGTCAAAAAAAAAAAAAAAATCGCCTTTTACCCCGTGTATTGGCATGAAAGACACGCTTTAAAACCTTCCCTGGAACTTTTACGTGTAATTCAAGACCCAAAATTAGCCAATCGCGTTCCAGCCTTCTGGAGTTGTTAGCGAGACTAACGAAACAGCAATTTCATTTTATATGATTAAGAAGATTGTTGAAGAGCAGGTGTTTCCTGAATACGAGCAACTATTTGCTCAAAAAGGAAGTACCAACATACTTGTACTTAGCACTTAAGTTAAATAAAATTTAAAAAAAAAAGACGTTTATCTAGCCTCAAAACATTAGGATACATGACTTGAAAAATTTATTGAACTGTATAGAATGCAGACTTCCACTCCCCGTTCCATTTACTTACTGATGATTAACAGTAAATACTGTATTGAAATATCACAATATTTACTTCGCGTCTAGCATGCGCCTTAGTGTGATATTTGTATTCAGACCTGCAAATAGCTTTTGGTAGGTCGCATGAGGTGAGCGCGCAGCATTCTAATAATAGGTCATATGCATTTACTACACGATGTGTAACTGTGTTACTCGTATTAAAATATTTATTTATTATTTGATACACATATCAGATTTTAATCAATTATTCATCAATACATAATTGGAATAAGAATTTATGGCTGGACTAAAATCCAAAACATGTGTAGGTACACACAATAATTGAATAAATAAATAGCCAAAGACAGTATACACATACAAGACATTAAATGAGTAACAATCAATAAATTAATATGTTAATCCGATCCAAAACGGCTCTACCGATTTTTATGAATGTTTTTGTGAGAAAGTGTACATATCAAGCAACATCAATTTTTTAACCTCCTACCCTCTTTTTAACATTATGGAAAACTGTTACAGTTAGAGACGGCCGGTATGGACTAGAGGTCAGGGAATCCGATTCTAGGACGACGGTCGCGGGTTCTAATCCCGCCACAGACATAATTTTTGTGATGAGCTGATGCATTTGTTGTGTGCGTCTAGGTGTTTTATTTGTCTTTGTGTGTATTAAAAGTATTTATGTAAGTATATCAGTCTCTGGCACCCATAGTACAGGGTGTCCTAGTTTGGTCAAATGACCGTGTGTAAAAATATTAATCTAATTATTATCTAAGATATTTAGCTATATTTAGCTATATAAGAATATGATGCTGGTTAAAAGGTTAAAGGTACAAACAAGGTAGTAGGTTGTATGGTAGTTCGTTTAGTAACGTTTGAAATAATTAATTTTCCTGAGCTCTTCTATAATTCGGAATACAAAATTGCCAGTTCCGGCTATTTACTGTCTAGACAGTTTGTTGTTAATTATGTAGGTAGGTATAATGTCGAAGGCCAATGGCAAGATTCGCTTTATCATGAAATACCTATTACTTGATAGGTAGACCAAATCGCTGCTTAACATCAGGCAGGATGGTGGTCAAACGCTTGTTCATAGTGATAAAAAAAGGTTAGAACTCAATATTGTTTACCGGGTATATAGGCGTGAATATGATCAAAGACAAGCTTGAGCTTACCTTTGTTATTTTACTCGACGTTACCACGGTGGAAACCAGTGTAAAACAAAATCTCGCGCGGAAAAAAGATCGTCTTGTACAGCCGATGTCATCAGTGTTGTGTGCCGAAATACCTACTGACTCTTTGAGGGTAGTTGCGGATTCGTATCAAACCAGGGAACGTCGCATCCGCCGCAGTCCTGTTCACTCGTGAGCACGACGCATGTAACTGCGTCGAAACGTCGAGTAAAATAACAAAGGTAAGCTCGAACTTGTCTTTGATTATATTCGCATCTATATCTTAATATATAAAAATCCAGTGTCATGATGTTTGTTCCCAATGAACTCTTCACCAAGGCTACCGATATTCACAAAAGTTGGCATTTATATGACGTAATTTCGTCCAATTTGAGAGATAGCATAGTTTATATTTCTTTATTTAAAAAAGTGACATCCACTGGGCCTGGAGGTTGTGACAGAACAACGTCTGTCGGGTCCACTAGTTAACAATACAATATTGAATACGCGGTGAACAATATTGAGTTATAATGTCTGTGCGCGTTTCATTAAAAAATGATCTACTATTAGGTTCATCATATCGATTCCCATGACCAAATTAAGAGAAATATCAATATTCTCCACACTTGGCAGGCGGGTTGGAGATCGCAATGGTGTTGTGGTTTAACTCACAGAGAGCGCTGCTGCCCTTCCTCTGGAGAGTTCCCCCGGTCGCCTGTTACGACTCCCAAGACGGAAAAAGTTGGGCTGGGGTGGTGACACACGTTTTCTATTCGCCGTCACCACACGGCTAGTTCTATTAGGTTAGTTCAGTTAAGTTTACTTATAAAGGTTAGGTTAGGTTAAATTGGCTTGAAAAATGGCCCAGGACTCACCCAACACCCATACCCCCAACAACCAAAGCTGAACCCCATCGGGAGGGTTTTAGTCAGTAACTGCCGCCATTGGGACGGCGATGAGGATTTTCCTCTCGTCAACAAAAAAAAAATGTTTTTTTTTTATCTTTATTTATTTATGGAGCAAATTGGTACAAATTACAGACCATGTCGTCCTCGTCGAGGCAAAATATATAAATATAATATATAATATAAAATATTTTACCAAATGGCAACTTATAATTAGGACACTAAAGCTAACAAACAGATGAAACTTTAAAGTTAGTTGCTAGTTATGTTTGTATCTAAATCCATGTTAAAAAGGTTAGGAAAAGATGTTCGACGCATTGTCACATTATTGGTTTTCTGACTATTCAGTCGGTGGCTTCATGATCGGCCAATGCAATGTAATAGTGACGTCTACTGCTTGATATAGGCCAACCCAAAGGCGTGCCATTATAGAGTTTAGGAAAAGATGTACGACGCATTGTCACATGTACCTATTGGTTTCGATTATCAGTCGGTGCTTCACGATTGGGCCAATGCAATGTAATAGTGACGTCTACTGCTTGATATAGGCCAACCCAAAGGCGTGCCATTATAGAGTTTAGGAAAAGATGTACGACGCATTGTCACATGTACCTATTGGTTTCGATTATCAGTCGGTGCTTTACGATCGGCCCAATGCAATGTAATAGTGACGTCTACTGCTTGATATAGGCCAACCCAAAGGCGTGCCATTATAGAGTTTAGGAAAAGATCTACGACGCATTGTCACAAGTATTGGTTTCGATTATCAGTCGGTGTTTTACGATTGGGCCAATGCAATGTAATACTGAAGTCTACTGCTTGATATAGGCCAACCCAAAGGCGTGCGATTATACATGCACAATCTCTCAACTGAATAGGCATTACCTACATCGAAAATTTGAATTTCTATGTATGCAAGTAGGCAACTAAATAATAACTCGAAAAGGACGACTGGATCGTAAATATTAGCGCACCTATAGGTGTTTGAGCGTGTCCAACGGTGGAATTTCTCATTAACAAAACATTATTTATTTGCATTGCGCGTAATTTACATTTTATCGATAGTCACGCTGCATTCTGAACGGCAATGTAAACGTGACCTACGATTTCATTCTAATTTCGATCGAAACTTGGTATAGGGGCTTAGCTACTAGTCAGTCCATTACGTGGGTTTGTAAAACAAATATGTTGTTTTTTATACCTACTTGAACAGGAAAACGTTAGTTTGCCATATACTTACGTAAATTTTGAACAGTGTTTCATCTAGAGGTAAATTCAAAGAAATCCGCATCAAAATCCGTTGCGTAGTTTTAAAGATGTAAGCATACATAGGGACAGACAACTGCTTACTATGTTTTTATTTCATTCTTAGGTAGGAACAATTAAAAACTAAGTAATTTAACTGAAGTATTTTTTTTTAAATTATAATGTTATCACTGTTGTACTGACTTTCTATTAAGTTTCTTAAAAAGACCGATGGAGTTTGCTTTTTTTAAACACTTACTGATTGAAGCCCTATTCAAGGACTTACTTGGACAAGGATTGACGTCCGATACCTAAGCCAAATTAGAAAAAAAACAGCAGGGCCCTTTTTTCCCGCGGCTGTAGTTTGCGTCTGAGATGCTGTATTACAATTTTATTAATTTTCTCAAGAAATATGTGACAGAAAATTATAATAAATTAGCGGCCCATCCCTGCTTCGCACGGGTAGAGAAGTACAGATATTTAAGTTATAAGCATGCTAATTAAAACGACCATGTTCCAATAAATTAGAGAAAAATAGTAGTTATGCATATAGATTAGTAGAAAAAAAAATACACTTCACGCCTTTTAATCCCAAAGCGGGGTAGGCAGAGGCATTTGCGAAAGCAAATGCCCACGGTTCACCGAGCGTATTTAACCCAACGTGACAGTGGGTGAGGCCATCGCCGTTATAGGGTTCACACACCTTGTGGTGTGCGGGTTTCATCACGTTGTTGTCCTTCACCGTACGAGCGGTGCGTTGCGTACATAGGCTCTGAAAAAGAGTCCCATTGGTACACGTCCAGTAGCCGGACTCGAATCCGCGACCTCCCGGTTACAAGTCAAGATTAGTACAGATATAGAGGTAGATATATATCTGTGACGAGGATTGAAAATTAAAGAAACGTATTTTTAATTGCGATCTAAGGATTTTTAAATATCGTCAATTGTTGATGTACTTTAAAAAAAAAAACTATTGCATAGAAAATGACTGCGTTGTATTCTAAAAATAAACAAGTGCACTTGCACTAGCGCATTGTTGACAATGCGACGGGACATTGAAAAGGTTCTCAACTCCATTGCCAATCGGTATGCATTTTGATAAAAATAAACTGGAAAATAACGTTAGTTACGGCAAGCAAAGCAGATTTTTTTTATATACTACAATGACATTTAGGTGCGAGCGAGCATGCTGAATATAGCTGTAATACGCGGTTTTACTCAAGTTTATTCCCCGTTCCCTTAAGTATTCGGAATATACATTTCATTGGTATAATAGTTTCAGAGCCTATTAGATGCAAATAAACAATGAATATTTTTTTTCCCTCTTTTATTTAATTTTAAACCCTCTATTTAGGGACGCGATTCACAGTATAGGCATAAAAAGTAACCTATGTCCTTTCTCATACCTACAAACTATCTTATATTTATTTATCCATTTATCCCATTTGTCACATATATACAAGTTACATTACAAGAAAAGAAACAGCACTATAAAAAAACATTAAAAATAGCACATAAATAGAAGATGGACGAGTTGGACGTGGCAAATGCAAAAGGGCTCCATTCAGCATGTGCTGGGAATGATGTGGATACGTACAGCGTTCCCAGCGCTGATCTTACATCAGTACCCGTGACATGCTTTGAGGTCGAGAAAGACAGACAGAGTTACTTTCTTATCTTAATATATAAAAATCCAGTGTCATGATGTTTGTCCCCAATGAACTCTTAACCAAGGCTACCGATATTCACAAAAGTTGGCATTTATATGTAATTTCGTCTTAGTATGGATGATTTCTCTATAAACAGACACCTGTTTCTGCCATTTTTAAGAGTGTGTTAGATAATGTGATTCTTTATATCAGGGACTAGTCCATCACACCACCACCTACCCCCTACCTGCCTCTCTGCGGCCCGTAGCCCGTAGGCTATTCTCTCGAGACGTGCGCGCCTACTTGCGCCTGCCTCTTTTCAACGTACACGTTTTTTTGACTCGATGCAAATCTTCTTTATCTCTGTTATGTTGCCAACTCTCTCCCTTCTAGCATGGGCAACTACAGAGAGAGATTCCGCGTCGGGCACTCATCGCGGCAAGCTTCATGTGTTCTCCAAGATGTATGCCAGCGATTAGAAAATTCGTGCAAATACTCCTATGAGCGATAAGGTCGCCTTTTGCAATTTTTCCATAGTATTGTTTTTTACATTCGTAATGTACAGTATGCAATAAAGAGTATATTCATTCATTCATTCATTCCAAGTTCCCTGATAGGTGATCTGACTGTTTACCCTTATATTGTGATATGGAACATCATCAATTACTTTTGTGAACCAAATAATTTAAAAAAAATATACTCGTTTCTCTCATTTTAGATTTTAGTCACGCGCCAAAATATCCTTGTCGCAAGTTTGAGGAAGCATAACAGTGTGTTGGGAGAAAGGGACACAGCTAGCGTCGTCTATCACTGTCTCTGTCACTCGTAGTAATCATTAGTATGATCATGGTACGAGCCCAGTTCCACTTGACTTAAACCAAAACAGGATAAACATGACATACATATTAACCTTTATAATATAAGGAAAATTATACAACCTTACCAATTATACGCCTTCGAACAGTGTCTCATAATGGATCGATTGAAGATCAATTAATATATAAAGAGTAACCCCAGGTTTTTATTTTCAAATAAAACACTTCACTTTGTACTGCATTAACTCGCAGTGAACACTTCAACAGATTAGCAAAGTGGTGGTCGTGATACTGTGTCGGAATATAGACAGAGAGGAAAAACCCTACCTAAAATATTTATACTCAATACTCAATAAGTTTATTGCGTTCCACAATGGTAGGTATAAAAGGTGTTACATATATGGATTGTACAAGCATTGTAGATCCTGTAGGACACAGCAATTTTTATAGTAAAACTTATAAACTAATCTTAAGTAGTGGTGAGTGTGTGTGTGTGTGTGTGTGTGTGTGTATATATGTCTTTATGCATGCATGTGTGTGTGTGTGTGTCCTTACATCAAGACCAAATTGGTCATGTCACTCTGTACCTATATAAATTAAACATGCACTTGCTGTATAAAGGTAACGAAAAGGTCGTTCTGAGAAGGAAGAGAATACTTACTCCATTATGATTGTCAAGTTTAGGTTCTAATTCTATAATTTGGTCGTTCAACTCGGAACTACAATGGCGTCTCGCGACCAATCAGACGATAAAGAAACAGTTTATTTCGTTCATACAACTCAGCCAAATTCAACGTCAAGTGGTTACAATTTCTATTAAAAGTGAGGGGGATTTTTCCGTGACGTTTATGTGACAGATTTCGGTTCCTACTTCTGTCACTCATATAGATATTTGGAGAGTGTGATGCATACAAATCTATAATGTATAAAAAAGAATTGCGTGATTTTTAAAAACGAATCGCTCTGGCAGCTTTAAATTATGTGCATTGCTATTTTCATTATATCACATTTATTATGCTTTGGGTTAAATACGCTTGGTGAACCGTGGGTTTTTGCTTTAGCAAGTGCCTCTGCCTACCCCGCTTTTAAAGGCGTGAAGTGTATTTTTTTATTATAGCTTTTTATTTTACTACGAGAGTGTAGCAGATTTGGCACCCTGGAGCCTTAGCACACGCGTCAAGAAAGAAACGAGATAGAACAAATACGCGCTGTGATTGGCTGCTATGTCACGTGTCATGCGACTTACCTTGTTTCAACCAATCGCAGTGTCTGGTATGTCTTGTTATTTATTTCTTGGAGCGCTTTGCTAGGGGGCCTGCAGGCCTAGCACGCGCCTCAAGAAAGACGTGACATAGAACAAATACGCGCTCTGATTGGCTGCTATGTCACGTTTCGTGCGACTCAGCTAGTTTCAACAAATCGCAGCGGTTTATATGTCTTGTCACATATTTCTTGGAGTACTATGCTAGGGGGGCTGGTCAGTTGTTCGTGAAATACGGAATGATCAGCGTATACAGAAGTGTCCAACATTTTGCAGTGTGAATGCCGGTGGAAACGTAGGGTAACAACACCACTTTAACGAACTACAAATCACTTTGTGACGCATCATAATTCGCTGCAAAATCAACCTAAGGTACTACACATTAATGTCGTTTTATTTTTATTTAATATTTTGTAATTACCTGCTTTTCTTTTTATTTTCTCTCCGTGTTGTTCCTATTGTATGTTTTGTTTTTCTTTGTGTTCCGTGTGTTTGCGGCACCACCACGCTATTATTATGAAATAAAATTCTATTCTATTCTATTAAGAACTTGAGTTTATATATACCAATGATACAAAAAGACAGCTGCAATGTTCACGTTGCGTCCTCTGTTCGTATGAGTTTTGATAAATAAAAACTCGACCTTATTGACGTTTTAGTGACACATGGAGTGTTATCAAAACTGATTGATCACTCTTGGACGAACGTACCTACCTATAACTTAAAAGAAAAGAACGGTCGTCTGTAAAGTCTGTTTCGGACGGTAATCTGACGTGACATCAAACATTGCAGTAGTAGTAATATAGTCGGCCAAGAATCTGCTCTACCACCCTGAGGTTGAAACTCATATGAATGTCATTAAACATTAAGGTTCATTGTTCACTTGTCACAATATACAAACTCTACCTTATTGATGTTTTAGTGACACAGGAAGTGTCATCGAAACTGATAGACCATTTTCTTGGCCGACCGTACCTCAGACCAAAAACAACTAGACTTGCAATGGGGAGTTTTCTTTGACATTTTCCTGACAGATTTTCGGGCGGAGAACTGTCATTACTGTCATACTTTCCAAACAAATCTTTCCATAAACGAAACAACGATATGAAAAACATGAAGGAGTGAAAGAGTAAGAGACAATATCTTCTGTTTTTTACTTGCGTATCAGGGTAAATCTGGATCCAAACTGTCAAATGATTAGTAAAAGTGACAGTCTGGATCCAGAACAATCTGGTACATAATTGTTCATACATTTTGGTGGGAAAGAGACAGGCTGAAGGTGGTACGCGGCTAGCAAGTCTAGTTGTGTTTGGAATGAGAGTACGGTCGGCCAAGAAAATAGTCTATCAGTTCACTCGCTTGCGGAACGGGACAATGACATCTTTTGGATGCCTATATATTGAGTTATTAATAAACGTTGTCACTTCAAAGACAATGGACTTCAACCAATAAAATTTGACAGATTTGTGGTTCTCTGACGGATGCTAATGTTGAAACTGGACCCAATTTAAATGGGACTTATTACCAAATTTAAAAACAGAATCATACAAATCGGTTCTCTCAGTCAAAAGTTTTTGAGCTAAAAAATACCGTCGAATGGAGAATTTTCTTTGACGATTATCTGACAGATTTTCGGGCGGAAAACTGTCATTTCTGTCAAACTTTGTTTGGAAAGTATGACAGTAATAATGTCAACAAAGTTTGACAGTAATGTCAGTTTTCCGCCAGAAAATATGTCAGCGAAACGTCAAAGAAATTTTTCCTAATTGGAACCTCCTCGTTTCTTTTTGAAGTCGTGAAGTCTCTATATGTTTTTTTTCCTTTCTTGGCTCTTATGTTCAGCTTTAAAGCCGACAATTCTGCCACAAACAATGTAGTTCTTTTCGTGTTCAAGTTATAGTATAGTCATAGTAAGTCGTCAATAGTCAAAGTCGTGTCAAAAACACATTAAAATCTGAGGATGGATCATCACATTTCAATGCTGCGTGGGACATTATACGGGAATAACAAATTGATCAAATAGGAGTCCTCTCCTTTACTTCTCACTCTCACTACATTATTTTTCATCACCAGCACATTATATAAATTCAACACATTAACACAATAATTGCAGCGAAAAATTAATTTTGAAAATGAGAAATAAAGAACGCCATTTGCGTCTTTCGCTTCCCGTCACAAAGTCTTCGTCTCTATATTTAATCGATACATTGACTGTAAAATATAAATTGACCAAATAAAGTGATAGGTCAAATATTTGGCAGTGCCAATGAACAGTTGATTGTCGTAAGAATTTAAACAATTCTCAGTGTGAACGAACTTTATAATAAATATCATCTGACCGGTCGAATTTCATACTGGCACGAGCATTTTGAAACATTAATTTAATTTAAAACACACTTCACTTCGCGCGTTTTAAATTCCGAACCGGAAAATATGTCAGCGAAAGCAAGTAGCAAGTGGAACAGACTAAGCAAGACTAAGGACAACCAGGAGAACGGCAAAACATCATCCATACCAGGTGGATTTGCCATTTATGCGAACCAAACGGTTTGCGTCCACTTTCATAGTGCCGGAGTCTGTGTTTCCTGCGCAGTACAGTCTGAAGGTCTTCAAGTCGCGGGTGAATAGGTACCTAATAAACAAGTATGCTCCATCGTAGACCACATCGCTGCTTAACATCAGGCAGGATGGTGGTCAAACGCTTGTTCATAGTG
>SJJU01006674.1:0-10841 GCA_012932125.1 Conopomorpha cramerella
CTAATTTTATATTCATATTAATAGTTAAGACAGGACAACGTCTGTCGAGTCCACTAGTCTATTATATAAAAATCAAAGCCATTTTCGTTGTCATTCCATAACTCCGGAACGGGTGGACGCTTTCGATTTCGCTAATTCTTTCTTTGTTATGCTTATTAATGACAGCAGAAGGTTCTTATGAAAGAAAAAAATCACATCCACTGATGGGCATAGGCCACCATATTAATAGTTAAGACAGGACAGCGTCTGTCGAGTCCACTAGTAAGATATACATTTTGAAACAACACTTGATTAATGGAAGCTACTTCAGTTCGGAAAGGTGCTTTAATGGGGGAAATGGAAAAAACTGAAAAAAAAAAACTCCCTGTTCGTCTTTTTCAATTGTCGTTTAATACATTTATAAAACGTAAAACAATGACATAGACAATGTTTATTCGTACAGCATACAGTAGTAGTTATAGTATGGTCGGCCATGAAAGTGGTATATCAATCTGATGACACTTCCTGTGACACTAAAACATACACGGGTAAACAACACAAGGTTATTATGGTGACAACAAAAAAAAAAAGGTATTTTACTATCTAATGACATTTATATGAGTTTCACCTTTAGGATGGTAAACCAAATTCTTGGTCGAATGTATATCCAACGATGGAGGAAGGCACAAGGTTAATCGTCTTGATGAGCGTTGATAGAGGCCTAAGTCCGGCAGTAGATGTTAGTGGGCTGACACGATGATTATGAAGTGCGTACTTCGTCGATTGCTCTTGAACTTGTCTCATTATCTCGGTTATTTTTCTTATCTAGTAAAAATATTATGATTGAACAAAACGGAATGTTCAGCCCATAAAGTTCTGCTATTAAAAGTAGCTAAACTGATGCTTGTCAATATTAGAAGAGAGATAAGAGAGAGGCACTTTCTGCGAGTTCGAAATTATTGCAGTGGCTTCCGTGGACTGTTCCGGGAACACCTGGTCGGAACGCGCGATCGATCGTGGGGGTTTTAGTTGTTGCGGGTCTCGTATAACTCCGCTGGTGTGACCTCTAGCACTCGGATATATCGACGCTCAATGTATCGACGTTTTTTTATCACTATGAACAAGCGTTTGACCACCATCCTGCCTGATGTTAAGCAGCGATGTGGTCCACGATGGAGCACACTCATTCACCCGCGACTTAAAGACCTTCGGACTGTACTGCGCAGGAAACACAGACTCCGGTAAGTCGTTCCACATCCTGGCGGTTCGCACTATGAAAGTAGACGCAAACGTTGTATCTACGCTGCAGATGCAAGACACGAAATGCATAATATTGGGAATTCCAAAACATTTTTTTTCAGGGAAGATTTCTTCACTTCAAATTCCTTTTCGGTTGATCTTCGTACTAAAAATAATAATGCACAAATAACTGAGTGCCACGAGTAAATCACCGCTTGCAGGAGTATAATGCTGCCAAGTTTCTTTACCTCGTTCAATATTCCCGTGGCATTCGCGTCCCTAAACGCGGCAGGTAATTGTATTGTCGTCTACTACATTAGTATCGATTTATAACGGAATTAGACCCACATTTGGCGTCCGAGCAACATTAAATTGGCACAATAGTCTGAACACACTGCAACATTATTATTACCTATCTATCAATGCACATTAGGTGACGCAATCCCTGTTTGGTTTGTAAAACAAGTGCCCTTGAAGTTCGCCACTTATTGGAATATTGTACCACCAATAAAAAGGGCACAATTTTAAACTTTCGGTGAAGGATAATGATCCTTAAGCCCTGAGACTCAATCAGTAATTAAGCACAAGTTCGCACGAAAAAATAAGTGATGTTACGACTTTCTTGTGACGGTAGTATTTGACTTTACGAATTTCTCTTACATTCGCGAACTGAAGTTCAACACAGGGGGAGTTCACAGTGTATTGGTGGCCTTATGAACCCTAAATATTTTTCTGAAGTGTTTTCAATGCAAAACGCTTTAGGCGATAAAAGCTTTCGAGTTAACATCGAGAGTTTTTAACTGTTGCTTTGAAACAGTCCTATTGTTTTCTCGGTAACGAAACGCGGAAGGGAAAGTGTTTTGTTTTTTCGTTCACAAAGAAACAAGCTAAGTAAGATACAATTCAGATTATTTTATGCATTCGTGATTACCTACTTGTGATGAAAACCTTGTCATAACAAACCTTTTAATGTCGTAAAGATGAAAGTTTGCGATAAACGATTCTTATGTGGGATATAAATAAGTGTTACTTCATTAAGGAAAAACGACAAAGAAGTTTGACGAAACTTGATGAGGAGTGAATTAGCACTTAGGTTATATTTTATCTCGATGTATTCACAGGAAACTAAGTACCCTAGGGAACACTTCGGATCACCATCCTACTCATATTATAATCTCGAAAGTTAGGATGAATGTTTGCATGTTTATTACTCAAAACGAATGAACCAGTTTCAATGAAACTTTACGATTTATTTCAAAATTAAATTGAAACTGAAATGAAATTCTCACGGAAACGATATAAACCGTAGGAAATCGTCTGAACATTATCTATAATTATAATAATATACTTGGCTTTAATGTATAAAGATATTCAGTTCTCTCTATTTATGTGAATCTAATACTACTTACACATAAATAAATATATCTTTTCTAGAAAAAAAAACGATGGTTTCTTGCAATATATTACTCGATAGTTGGTGTGTGACGAATCTCCCTTCCACACGCACTCATCCATCTCCCATCCGACAATAGTAGGTGGAATAATCCAACTTGTTGACATATTTCATACGGACCCTAACGCGGCGGCTGCCAGTACTCCATCAGAGTAGTGACAGCCCCGCAGAGATTGTCCGAGGGTTGATTATAATGTTACTCCGTGCCATTGGAGGCCCTAAAGTCAGAGGTTCTAAATGTGGTCGACAACGCCCCATTGTGGCACCTTATGACGGCTGTCACAGCTAAGACTGATGGCGAGTCCTTAAAATAGGTTTGATCCTAAAGAAAAACACAAGATATTTATTAGGGCTTTGTGAGGGTTTCGTGACTTCTTATTTACACATCTGATAGTGTAGGTAAAGTTTAGGGCGCGATTGGTAATTTTTTTACAGTGGGCTGTAAGCAAAATAAGTTTGGGAACCTCTTCCCTAGAGGTACATTTACAGACCATAATAAATTGAACTACTAACAGTGCAGTAAACTAGGAAGTGTCGCATAATATTTGCTAGCTCAGAATGACACAATACAATCTGTTCGTATGTATTTACCTGATTAGGCAATCCGTGTTTGGAATTTGACACAATTGACAGATTGACATCACGAATGAGATAATTGATTCTTTTCTCTATGGAATAAAAAAAAATTAAGTGGAATTTTTTAAAGTGTAGTGACTAAAGTATTGACTCCGGTGTGTTCGCGTGTTTTGTGTTTATTCTATAAGTTTTTTTTGCAGTAAAATATAAAGCAAACCATAACGGCTTTTATCACGCTAATTCGTTGTTTTGATTTAATGAGGCGATTTTTTTATTATTATGTTATTTATATTTACACATTATACTATTAATGTGAAAACTACATACAAGAAATTTGTTATAATAAAACGTGATAACTCTTTGTGTAAAGAAAGAGCAAATAAAATAAATATGATTGTTATATTTTCTTTCAAAATGGACAGTCAAAGGCGGGCAAAACTTGTCAAGTCTACGATTTTTTTTTAAAGAAACGCGCACTGACATTATATTAATAGTTTAAACCGGGTGTTGAGAGTCAGCTCGTAACCACGACACATCTAGGTAACTGTGCCGAAACTTCGGACAAATAACGAAGGTAAGCTGAATGCTTGTCTTTGGTCAATTTCACGCCGTAACACCCGGTTTAAACTATTAATATAAGTCTACGATTCTCTGTATTATTTTAATTTCAATTTATGTATAAAGAAATCTCACAAAAACCAACATTTTCAATCAAAATAACTTCAAATGGATTTAATAATTTACTGTACTTTGTCATTAAATAATATAAAACAAAGTCGCCTCTTCTTTCGTCGCCCAATCTCCGTTGCGAAGTTCTTTGAAATTGCGCAACAAATTTTGATGCGGTTTTCTTTAGTGGATATAGTGATTATCGAGGAAGGTTTATATGTATAATACATGCATATAATAGTAGAGATACATTGTTATTATATGTATTTTTCTGCTATTACCTACAATATATAATTATACATATATTATTATAAAAAAAACGTATGATTTTTACATTGTAGGTACAGTTTCAACAACTAATGTCATATGGCCTTATTTTATTAAGCTGTTTTAAAATTATTACCACAAATGTAATCACAAGATGTTTTACGTAAAAATTATTTTAGTAATATAAATAACATTTCCTTTCATAAAATGAGTAGAAATTGTGCAAGTATGTCGGGGAAATAAATAACATCTCGTTTCATAGAAATTGTGCCAGTATACTGCAGTTTCCATCTGCAACGATGACGTTATTCAAGGACATGCAGGGACAAAGGAAATAAGATACATTATTAACATTGCACAAGTATTTCTTCATTGCAGTCACCCTACCCTAAGTAGAAATATTTTCTGGAATATTCTAGGGTTACCGCGCGGGTCGCCCACCGTCTTCCACATGCATATTCTGTATCTAATGTTTTCAAATGTTGCCTAATATTACCCAGTGGCGTGCACTGGCTTTTACGACAAGGTAGGCAGAAATCCCCAAGTATTGACACCTATGTATAGGTAACTTGTTTTAACGAAATACCGGCACCTATCTATCTACTCACCTACAAAACACAGAACCTTCGTTAGCCTATGTCGTGAGTGTAACAAAAAATGATCTAGCAATAACTCTATTATTAGGTCGGGTAGCCAAAATACTAAGGTAGGCAGTGTCTTTTTGCCTATGGTGTGCACGCCACTGATATTACCTATCCATTTCTGTGAAGAGTTTATACTTCATATAAAGTTAATTCACTGTAACAGTCTTTTATGACCGTCGAATTATTAACATTTTAGACAAAAGCGATTATTTCGGCGTAAAAGCTACTATATAACTATGTATAGTCTAATATAGGCTAATTACTATATCAGACAGTTACAAAGAGTTAATCTAAGCGCAAAGCGCTTTTTAAAAAAAGCGAGTCAGCAGTCAAACAGCCATAAACTAACATAGTTGTATCTTAGTAAGGCGCATTGACATCATATTTATTATTAAACGAGTTAAAATTAATCCGAGATAAGCACTCTTTTTAATATAGTAGGTTGTTAAAAAAAAACAATATATAAAGGGATGCATGCCTCTTTGATACATTGTTTTTTTTTTGTTTTTTAGAAAACTCCTCATTTATTTGTCAGACTATTATGTCCCTATATACGTACAAATGCATAAAATTGAACAACCGGAAAGTTTGAAATATTGAATGGCAACCCCTTTCCTTCTCGTAACTCGAATTCGATTCAGCAATTTGTGTCTAGTTGCGGAATTTGGACAGTGGGGCGTCGTCGCCGCCCGGTAGCTAATTTGGCCCGAATAGATACAATTTGGGATCAAAGGCTTTCTAACCCCCGTGGCGAGGATTACCAGAGACTGTGTAGGTAGGTAGGTAAGTTTTGAAGGTAGGTATGTTGTAAAGGGCATCTTTTGTACTAAGATAGTATCAATTTAAGGTACTGATACACAGTGGCGTGCACTGGCTTTTACGACAAGGTAGGCAGTATTCCCCAAGGATTGACACCTATGTATAGGTAACTTGTCTTTACGAAATATAGGTATCTACCTATCTACTCACTCACAAAACATAGGAACTTTGTTAGCCTATTTCGTGAGTACAACAAAAAATATCTAGAAATAACTATATTATTAGGTCGGGTAGCCAAAATACTAAGGTAGGCAGTGTCTTTTTGTCTATATGGTGTGCACGCCACTGCTGATACACATGCTAGTTAGTGATATACTTTCGGGGCTATTACGGTAAGTAACTGCAAAGGCGTCAAATATCTCGAAGCTTCACCTCGTAAATAACAAAAATATTACGGGAATCGCTGTAATGGCATTCCACTAACTAGCATGTGTGTCAATACCATTAGTTTGTTGTCGCTTGCAGTCACCTCCTTTACAACGGACAGACAGTTTCGAAAATTTCAAATTCTGCTTCTATATCCAACGACATTTATTTTGAAATATATACTTACATTTTATGTTCATATAGTAAATAACTCCTGAACAGTTTAACTATAATTCAATAAACATTATTCTATTTTATGTTATAATCTATACTAATATTATTAATGCGAAAGTAACTCTGTCAGTCCGCCTGTCTCGCTTTCACGCCAAAACTACTGAAACGATTTAAATGAAATTTGGTATTCAGATAGTTTAGAGCCTGAAAAAGTACATACGCTACTTTTTATCCCTATCCTGTGGGATGCTTCACTTAATTGAGGGTGTTATAGTTTGTATGAAATACAGAAATTACGCGAATAAAGCCGCGGGGCGTCCACTAGTGTTATATAAATTAGGTGGAATAATTTTATTATGTATAGAAACTAGAACGAGGTTAACGACAAGTCATTGACTTTCGGCAAAATAGTATCTCGCACATAATATAGAATGTACCTACCTACCTATAATATGTTCTTATCTCAGTCACGAGTGAAAAGACAATTGTTTCTTTAATTTATTATTAACAACCCCGATGATGGAATAGCGTATGTATTATTCCGACTTAGCTTAAGCTATACAGAGTCAATGAAAAAACTTTTCTTTTGCAGCAAACATTTTGCCTAGATAGGATGTCATCTTTTTTTATGGGTATGGATCACTTCCAATCCATCCCATTGGATAAATGTATTTTACGTTTAAAAAAAAATACACTTCACGCCTTTTAATCCCAAAGCGGGGTAGGCAGAGGGACTTGCTTAATAAGCCCACGGTTCACCAAGCGTATTTCGTTTCTCAGCATTGATTGTCGCCGTAGAAAAAGTCGTTCATATTGACGTGCCGTACAACGTTTCTAAGACCATTGCTCGGAGTCCTTTTACACGCAGTATGCATTCAGTAACTGATACAAAAGGTTTGTGGTCAGGCGGCCGCATGCTAAATGTCAAGGGAATTGTTGAAATCCGGAGATGAATGACGAATGATTTCGATAAGAAGATTTGATGCAAGGGCACTAGTGGGTAAGGGCCGTCTTGGAAAAACGCTAATCGAAATGATTGAATGGGAAATTTTCAAACTTAAAACATTTCTTATCTAGATGTCGCTGGTATTCATGGTGACTTCTGTCAGTTACTGGTGACGTTTGTAACACGTAAACAAACAATTAAAAAATGAACTGTTGTTACCTTCAATACTGACAGCTTGACGTCAGTCATTTCGTTGACATTGGTCCATCTTAATACAGAAAGCGCCATCTTTCATAACTAAGGGAAACACGGGTCCTGAAAAGTCCCTGTTGGATCCGTTTTAAGTGTTGTTGTTCCTTATCTAAACCAACGTCTGCGTAATATTCAGCGTATGCATAAAATAAACTGAAAATGATTTAAAAATATGCATACAAGTAAGTAACCGTTGCCTAGTGCTCTGGGAAACAAGACCTTGTACAGTTCGACAACAACGTCTAAGACTCGACCAAAGGATGGTCCGTGCCTAAAAAGTTTCTCATCTAATTAAACTCAATCGTGTTTCGTTGTGATCGATAATGCTCTACATTATCATAATTCAAGTGTCCTTGTCACACTATACCTGTATTTTGTGACCACCTACTCCTTTTTTGAACTACATGACTCAATCGCGTCTTATTCTGGGTGTGTAATTGTTAAAACATTCGTACATTACTCATTCCATTTGTTCGTATCGATGTTCCAATGTTACCTACCTGTAGTTCATTAATTTTAAAATATACTTGACTTTCTGCAATATTATTGTACTATCTCACACATTCAATAAAACACTAGAGAAGGACAAAATAACAGGCTGTCAGAAAGATAATTAACTACGTATTTTTTGGCTCATTCCACAAACATATTGATCTAGATCTCTGGTGCTGTATTTAAAAAATTAAAACTGTCAATCCAATGTCAAACAGATAAATCCCGCTACCGGAAAACGGTAGACGTATTATTGAGAGATGTCAGACATGATTTACATATGCTGTATTTAAATGACGTCATTTAGAGACGGGAATAGGGTATAAGATAAATGTGCACATTCACTCTTGAATAATAAGTTATTCATATTTAAATAAACATTCTCTGTGTTGGTATCTAAGTACATTTTTTTTTCAATTTACACGATGTAGAGGCAAAATAAGAATACTCGGTGTGATAATGGGACAAAACTACCATTACAAATTGTCAACCTAAATACAAAATTGACTTCATTTCAAATTGCCACTTCACGGTGTTTATTTAGGTACTTATTATCCTACGTATTATTGCTACATAGCATTTTCATCCAGTAGACCTTGGGTCATGTCGATTATATCCGGGATGAGTATTGGGCGACAGTATTGTCTGATTACGAGCGAACACGTGGTGCGCTGCTAAACGTCCCCGTCCACGGACCCAACACGCCGCGACGACTGCGCCCCGCTTCTTGGCACACGCACGACCTACGGCCTTCGCTGATACCGACACACGTATTATGCCAACTTTCATTCATGATATCACTATTTGTTTATCCTAAGTAATAATAACACCTACAATTGCTCAGAGTGCAATCGCTCGTTGCCTAATACCCAATTGCTGACCGTGATTCAGTACTAATGTTGATTGACCTTCGCTAGTACGTTTTTTTTTCTTGTTTGGACAACGCGCTCTTTAAAATGTTTGGAAATTAATATAAGCCCATAGCAAGGCCGCAGTCAGCAGCTACTCGCAGTCATATCACAACAACAAACGTAATGAATAGGAATGGTTCGAGTAACCTGCTGATCAGTATCGCGGGCCGGTCACACTGGCTGCTTGGGCAAATTGTTTGGTACCTACCTACTGTAATTTCCCTTATTACGCCTTTAACCAACAAAAAGTATCGAAGAGAGTTGGGTTCCAGTTGTTTAACAAGCCGTGGATTATTTGCTTAGCTCATTAGCATCGGACTTCTGAGATACATAATGCTATTTGCCAGGGAACAAGAGAATTGCCGTACTTAGTCTGGAATTTATCAGATACGGCGGCAGCGGTTAGTTTGCGCGCCGCCGGATTCCCAGCCGGAGTTGGGTCCAGATCATGCGAGCACGATAGGATTAATGCGTTTGCAGAATTACAGGGCGCTTTTGTCTCTGACGTCTGTTGTAGGTGCATAGATAGATAATAATATGTGTGTACCTAGATAGATATGCGGTCGTCGAAAGTGAGCCGATGATTCGATTCCTGCGAAAGTGTATCGAGTCTTGCTCCACATGACATGTCGGTCGGCGCGCGGCGAGATTTGAATTGTAAACAGGAACCTCGTCGCGTGCCGCGGCATACATGATGGGACCCCTCGCGTTTAATCATCATCCACCACGGCACTTGCCGTGGAATTTTGATTCCTACTTTTTTTTTTGCAAAATATGCCGGCCGTGTTTTATAATCTAAATTCAGTTGTTGTTTTACGAGGGCAGTGCGTGCTGCCCTTAATTCACAAGATCCGCTTTTGGAAATTATTTAAAAGCTCAACAAAACAATCAGTTATATTGGCTCAGTAAACACGCGTTAATTATTTTAAATTGTATGTCATAAAAATCTCGAACTCGAATGGGCTCGGTCGTTACTTAGATAATTACATGTAAATGAATTTATAGAATTGCTAAGCCCAGAATATCTACAAAGTGATCCGTATCTGAGGTGATTATGTTTCCGAGCGAGCGCCCGGCGCGGCGCTGTTGAGGGTGTCTGCGCCCGTAAAAATATATTCCACTTGCACTCGGGAGGGGCGCTCTTGTTATTCCGCCGGGGCTCTCACTTTGACATTATTACTTTACCGTCCACCCTCCCCACAGTCTCGGAAACCCCAAAACGGGACAAGTTTACACAATACAGTATCTTGTTCCTGCGGTTTTGGGCGCCGAAGTGCGTTCACGTTCAGTCAATTGAGGTTTCTTAAATGAAGTCTTTGCGCCAACAACCTTTTGCCGCTAACGCTAACTTGGACGGCAAGTATCCTAATGGAATGGCGAAGTTTTCCCCGCAACCAATATATGTAACGTACCGTTATACTAATTGTTGCCAACTTTGTTATGACTTACAACATGTTACTTCGAATGTTATATCGCTTTTAATAAAGTTTAGCTTTGTTAGCGACAATAAATTATTCATAGGCTTTAGGTTGTCATTTCTTGGGAATTAGTTTTCCCCGGCATTAATATTTATTACCATACGTATATATTTGGGTGTTTCAAAACCAACGAAAATAAAAAAGACCATTTTTTAATGAAACGCGCACAGACATTATAACTCAATATTGTTCACCGGGTATATAGGCGCGAATATAATCAAAGACAAGCTCGAGCTTACCTTTGTTATTTTACTGGACGTTTCGACGCAGTTGCATTCGCGCCTATATACCCGGTGAACAATATTGAGTTATAAAAAAAAAGACGTTATGCCATTTTTTTCTTGCGTGTCACCCTCTTCGTTACCGAAGGCTTGAGTATTTACGAGGGTTTTGTCACATCATGATGCGGGCTTTGACAAGATTCTGTATAATTTTTACTATCATGTGCATGTTCGCCGTAAAAGTAGCACATATTGGTTGTAGTCGTATATCCAATATTGGCAAGTGTCGGGAGATGGTGCACATTGGTTAGTGCGAAGTGTCACTTGGAACGCATCCAGAAATACACGTATTTAC
>SJJU01006675.1:0-11719 GCA_012932125.1 Conopomorpha cramerella
CAAATCTACTATATAAAAATAAGTCGGGTTTTCCTCCCTGACGCTATAACTTCAGAACGCACGAACCGATTTCCACGGTTTTGCATTCGTTGGGAAGGTCTCAGGCTCCGTAAGGTTTATAGCAAAGAAAATTTAAGAAAAATTTCAACAGAAAAGCGGGAAAACCAAAACGAAGCCCTCTGGTGGCGAAACGGAGTTCGCCGTGTTTGCTAGTATTTTATAGATTACAGAATTACAGTTATTTTTTTATCATAGCACTCACCGGTGTCCCTGAACAGCAGCGTGTCATGGAAGTGTCCCACGTTGATGTCAAATATCAACTCCATCTGCAGCGCCAGCGGCAAGTCCCTGAGGTGACTGGAGCGGATGACTCCGTCCTTCATTCTCCACATCTGCAACTTGTACTGACGCGCTTGCTCCGCGAGCGTCGCTGGGGCTTCGTGGAAACGTAGGTATGATAGCATGTGATGGTACTGCCGGTGGAAATTGGATACAGAATATAGTCGAAACTAGAATCGAAGTATAGTAGGTAGGTACAGACGAAGAGCACAACAAACATTTATTTATCCTGTCTGACAGAAATTCTTCGAACAGTGTCCATTTTATTTGTAACACATGGAGTTATATATTTATACATATACCTCTATATATCTTATATAAAAAATAAATTTCTGTTCGTTAGTCTGGCTAAAACTAGAGAACGACTGGATGAAATTGGCTATTTTTGATCTTGAATTATTCGCAGAAGTCCAGGGAAGGTTTAAAAGGTGTATTTCATCCAATACACGGGGTACAAAGGCGATTTCCTATGGCAAAACAAATGTTTGCCGGGACAGCTAGTTATGTATATTTTAATTATAAGACACTTCACACCCGGTCATCTGACCATAGGTTAGGATGCCCTGTATTATGGGTGCCATAGACTGATATACTACAATGGACGCAGAAATCCCTCATCATCATCATCATCAGCCCATACTTCCTACACTCCGTTTGCCGAGAATCCCTCAACTTATCGCTAAAGTAACTATCTCGCGGCGGGAATCGAACCCGCAACCGTCGTCCTTTGTAACAATCTCTTCGTTATTTAATTAATAAAAGTTGTAATGAAACTTTGTTACTAAGAAAAGAACGACTTTAAAAAGAAACCGGATGCATATTACGTTAAAAACTTTAAGGTTCAGTAACAGGCTGCAGCACCAAAATCATGGAAGGGAAAATGGACGAATCAAAAGGAGAATTTAATTGAGGCGTCTGAGTGGCGCATCGACAGATGATGATGTTTTTTTTTTTTGTTTTCCTTTCCCAACTTTATACCAAATCAGTACTAAGAAAAAAAACTGAATTGTTTCACTTGCACACTCAAAAGATACGTCAAATGATAGTAATAGAGTAAATTAAATAAATAATTCTTAATTTGAAATTTCACTTAAATGCCAAGGGTTAACATTAACCTCCACTGTAAGTAGCCCTGACTTGTGGGGACCCCGTAAGTGAGGGTTACCATGTCTTACTCCTTATTCTACCTCTTAGCTTCACATCGTACATTTTTGGGCGCAATAGAGTAATAACTTAAAACTAAAATAAAAATAATCAACATTATTGCTAATAAGTATAAAAATGGGTTGGGAAAAGGATTCAACATACAAACAAAAGAACATGATGGGAAGATAAATTACACACATCACTATTTTTTTTAGTAAGACGGTTAAACATAAACACTGATATTTCGTATTCATCAATTCGCTGATGGTTGAACATATTGGCGGACAGGAAAATGGACACAATAGATTTTTTTATTGTTATGACGCTTCTTGTGCATTGTTCTTGCCGTTTGTAGTAGCTTTATAATGCTGTAAATCTTCCTTGGGAACATAAATAAATATCATCATCAATTGTGGATAACATTACTAATATTTATAACTCAATATATATAAGCTCGAGCTTGTCTTTGGTTATATTCGCGCCTATACACCCGGTGAACAATATTGAGTTATAATGTCTGTGCGCGATTCATAAAAAAATGATATGACTAATATTTCTTAGACTAGAAAAAGGTGATGATATTGATGATAACAGGTGATATGCAATAGACTGTCGACATTATCCGGAAAGCGTCTTAACTCTTTCCCGAAAAGTAAACGGCTAGCGGGCGTCGGCTCTTCATCTTTAAAATAGCTTGGTTATCAATATTTTCATACAGTTTGCACAAAAAATACTATAGCAGGCATTTTAAAAACCGCTAAAATATTATATTCCCTAAGTCCTCGACTGACCTTGACCTGCTAAGCAGCGAGAGAACTTCGAACGCTTGCGCGAATTTGCTAATCGCATAAAGAACACATGAAACCTGTTTACGATGCGACAAGAATACGCCGCGAAGTCTGTAACTTGTTCATCAGTACACTAGAAGGAGGAGAGTTGACACAAAACCCCTGTTTTGTTATATAATACTAGTGGACGGCCCGCGATTTCATTCGCGTAGTTTAGTAGTACCTGCATCCCAAATTTCAAGGGTCTACCTTGAGCAGTTTAGATTTTTCACACAAACGTTTTATCCCGCTAATTCCCGTTCCCGTGGAAATTTCGGGAATTCCTTCCTTAGTGCCCCCCTACGGTATCTAAGCTATGTCCATTCCAAATTTCAAGTCCCTACGTTTAGCCGTTTGGGCTGTGCGTGGATATGTCAGTCAGTCAGTCAAAGCTTAAAGCTAACTGAATAGTCAGCATTGACTTTTATATATTTAGATGTTAGTGGCGAAGCTAGGAGGTAAGCCGGTAGTGAAACTAGGCACTTAACTTACTTCTGCTTGTTTTTTATTTTTCTTACTTATTTGAACTATAATAAGTCCCTATGCTACTTAATTTCCTTGAAAATATTTGTTAATGTACCTGGCATAGGCTTGTTTTGTACTACCGGCTTACCCCCTAGCTTCGCCACTATATGTTACAAATATATTAGATGTTTTGTATGGAGGCAATAAAACGTATGCGTTTAAAAGAGACAAAAGCAAGCCAAAGAACTAAGTACGCTAGTACGCGAGATCGTTGTAGAAAACAAAAAAAGAAATTGTTGATTGTATCACAAGAACCCGTTAAGCGGTAGATTATTGTGAAGTACTCATAAACCTACAGAATATTGTCCGTGGAGAGTGAACTGAGAGCCGCAGGAATGAGCAGGAGCAAGGAAATGGGCGTTACTGAAGACAGGAAGGCTTGACGTGATCTTTTCAAAGTGCACTGTACAGTTTTTTTTTTTTTTTTTTTATACCACAAGGGTGGCAACCAAGCATGCGGCCCGCTTGATGGTAGGCAGTTACCGCAGCCTATGGACGTTTACAATACCGGGGCATCGTTCACGCGTTGCCGACCCTGTAAAAACCTCTTCACTCCTCTTTTGAAGAACCCCATACTGCAGTCCTTTGGGAATACCTCAGCAGGGAGCTCATTCCACAACCCCAGCGTACGTGGGAGGAAATGCCTCCGAAAACGGATAGTACGAGACCATTTTGGTTCTAAGGTGTGTGGATGAACGCCCCGCCTGCGGCGAGCGGTGCGATGGTAGAAAGTATTATATATCATATACCCACCCGGTCTATGAAGCCAAGTCTCCGGGAGCTGCGCTCGACGGCTTCCCACGCCAGGATCCCGATGAATCGATAGCGGGTGAACACGAAGCCGTACAGCATGAGCGCCGAGGTCACCCATTTTTGTGACGTTGTCTGAAGCATACATTATCATCAGCCTATCCACTGCTGAACTTAAGCGTCTCCTCTGCACGCCACTGTTTTACTAGTCTCTTTTTCAGATCCTATTTATTATTTTTCTCCCAGATCCTAAAGACTCATATGAAAAGCCACATAACTAACATAGCTATCCTCATATTACCTGTACTCTTTATCTTTGACTAGCTTTCCGCCCGCGGCTTCACCCGCGTGAACTTCGGTTATATTGCGGTATAAAGGACAGCTATAAGAAAAATTATCATTCCTATGGAAAAGTCTAAGTTTACCTCGGGAATATTAATTTTTTTCCGGGATAAAAAGTACCCTATTATTTAATCCGGACTTCTAACTTAACGTATGCAAAATTTCAAAGCAATCGGTTCAGTAGTTACGGTGTGAAAGCGGAACAAACAAACAAACTCACTTTCCAGTTTATAATATTATTAAGGATCTAAGAAAACACCTTACTAAGCTTTGGCTTAAAATATTATGGCGGGAACGCATTAGCGGAGAAAGGCACTAGAGTGATCGTTGTGGCACGCGTTTGGGGAGGCATATGTCCAGCAGTGGACGGCAGTGGGCTAACATGATGAACGTTAACTAACCATTGGAAAGCAGTCTCCGAATATCACATTGAATTGTCGACATGCGCAATAGTACCAGCACTCGCCGTATCTGGGGAAACAAAATGCATTGAAACCCTATTGACTTCTGGAATGCAGAAAAGTATCTCTAGTAATGGTATATCTTCCTGGGTAATTATCTGAAAAATAAAACATTAGTCTTCAAATCTTATCTCAATATATCTCTATAGTTATCAATGTAAAAATAGCATAAACTAAGCACTGTTTAAGTGTATTTGTTATTACTTTATGGGTTTTAAACAATAATTACATAAACTAGGCATAAATAATTACAATATAACAATAGCTGAAACATAAAAGTTAATTCCTTTACAGTGAGTAGTTTTCTACAAAAAAATATCTATCAGAGATAGTTGAAAACGAAAGAGATGGAGCTACGTTTTTCTATAATAGTTTGTCTTCAGACTCGCTCTTTTGTTGATTTTCTTTAAGAAAACTTCACAATGACGCTTTACAAGCAACTAAAATTGTATTTGTAGCGATAATTAGAAAAATCTATGAGATATTATTAAGTAACTAGCTGACCCGGCAAACGTTGCTAATATAAATTCCAAGATGGCCTAAATGTTATTCCAGTGTATAAAGTATCTGCGTGCCAAATATCAACCAAATCTGTCCAGCCTTTTTGACGTGATTCGCGGACAGACAGACATTTTTTCCAAAAATATTTAATTCTACTTCTTTCTCGTTTTCTCGTAAAAAGAATCTATGTACAGTTTTGGACCACGAACAGTTTTATTATAGTAGGTATAAAGATCACGTTATTTTTCACAGAATTCAAATAGGCATAAGACCGAAGTTATCTTCGGTTGGTCATTAACGCATGCAATAATAAATCAAATCATCATCATCATTAGTCACATGACGTGCACTGCTGGACGAGGGCCTTCCCCGATGATTTCTATATTCATTTAGGGAGAAATGCCAATAATCGCCACGCTTGGCAGGCGGGTTGGCGATCGCAGTAGTGTAATGGTTTAACTCACAGAGATCACTGCTGCCCGTCCTCTGGAGAGTCCCTCAGTCGCCTCGTACTACCACGAGACGGGAAAAGTTGGGCTGTGCTGGTGACACATGTATTCTATTCGCCGTCACCACACGGCATGCAATAATAAATAAGACAGAAAAAGCAATTTGATACATAACAGTACTAACGTATTAAAAATCAGCTGCTGTATACCAGCTCGGACCGTATACTCGACTTTACGATTTTTCAGGGTGGCATCACTGGCCAGGATGAACCGATACCAGAAGCAGGTGGCTGCGTGCAGCGTCAGCACCACCATCAGAAAGTGCTCCAGCACGTACCGAACCCAGCGGGACCTGGTCATCTGAAGTTAGTGTCTGGTTAGTGCCTGGGTACCTGAGCGATAAGCTGGTCTGAAGTCACGGAGACTATATTAGGGCCTATGAAAAGAGAGGATGAAAACATAAGTACTATTTCAACCCGCGCACCATAAGGTATGTGAACCCTATAACGGCGATGGGCTCACCCCCTGTCACTTGGGTTAAATACGCTTGGTGAACCGTGGGCATTTGCTTAGCAAGTGCCTCTGTCTACTCCGCTTTGGGATTAAAAGGTGTGAACACTCGCTACTACAACACGCTATTATACAATTATTTATTTTTTACACTTTTATTATTATTAAAATTATGCTTACCATTTCATTTATGATTTTATAGTATGACCAGATCCTGTAGATACGCAGCGTTTCCAGCCATCGGACAGATTCGACGACGATCATGTTCCCACTCGTGTATTGTATTACTGTAAATCATGCGATGAGGTGTTTTATAAAAAAAAAAACAATCTGTCAAAGATAGTGGGAAACGAAACACTTTATTCTACGATCGTTTATCTTCGCACTCGCTCTTTTGTGAGATAGCTAGAATAAACGAAAGTTTCATACCTAACGTCCTTTGTCCTAGTCACGCAAACTTGCTCGCGTTTATCCCGACTTTAGTAGTAATTTCTAAAAGACGCTGAGCTAACAACGCAACGAAAAAGAATTAGCCAATTTTGTCGAACAATTTTGTCTAACAAAAGAATATAAATATATTTTCCCTACATACAGTTACGGTCTTTGTAACTTTATGTTAAGGTACTTATATACTAAAAAAGTTCACTAACATAGGATTGACACCAGAACAAGTTGGGTCTTATGTTCATTCCAAACCGGCAGTTAAATAATATTTGCATATTATGATAATAAATATTTTCCAATGATTTTTTTACAGGTCTTTTAGAGGTTTTTACAGGTTTTTTAAAGGTCGCCCCAGAAGGACATATATTGACCAGATTGGTGATGTCCTGGCCGAATGTGGCGTGAAAAGTACTCGAAACCGGAGGTCATGTATGAAAAGATGTATGAATATAGATGAAGCGAAAGGGGTATGTCAGGACCGTGACAAATGGAGATCTGTAGTCTCTGCCTGCCCCTCTAGGAGAGTATGTATGTATTTTTTTACAGAATACGTATGTAAATATTGACAACCGATATCTTGAAAAGTATCGAAAAACATAAGAGTCATTGAACATAATAATGAATTGAAGTATCCAAAGCGTAGCTAAGGCTCTTGCGGTACTGCAGCTATGTTTCATGTTTCATCTATCTAACTACATAAAATATAACGTTACGTACTAACTTTGTAGCATGTTATCGACGATTAGTTTAATCAATTATAGTGAAATATAAAGTCACATAATTTCCACAGTTATATTTCTATTTATAATGATAAAATAGATAAATAATTTGATATGAAAATTACAGTAAGAATACGATTCCATGTGTACGTAGTTAAAAGCCTTCATCGCATGATGACTATATCAAGAAAACAAGCTCATCATCATCAGCCCATATTCGTCCACTGCTGAACACAGGCCTTTCCTCTCAACTGCTACCAATGAATATACTCCAAGCTTCCGAAAGAGTACCTTTGGCAATGCAGTCAAAACACATATACAAGTGTTTTGACTGCATTGGGGAAATTTTAGTACTTTTTTCTCTTAGTTATGAAAGATAGCGCTAACTGTATTAAGGGGGATTAATATCAACCAAATGACTGACGTCAAGCAGTCAGTATTGAAGGTGACAGTTATTTTTATTTTGTTTGGTACATGTTAAAAAAGTTTCCGATGCACGTATAACTTACCCAAATAATAAAAAAACGTAATAAAATATAACTGACTGAAGTCACCCTATATAGATGCCCACCAGCGACATCTATAAAATATATTTCTTTTGAGTTTGAAAATTGTCCATCAAATTCAACAACAAATTTAACGAACTTGACCGATGGGGTCAAGTTCAGCGCTGATCAACAGTTTTTATTGCATTAAGAAATCGATTTACTCCTCAGACCAAAAGATAGCCTCTCAGACAATAAAAATAAACTACAAATACGTAAAAAAGGACTAATCAAGTAATACATACGTGCTCCTGACACGGGCAAAATAGTCACTATATCGAACATCAGAACGAATACGTTTCGCCTGTACTGCCTCACGTAGACCCGAACTAAAGGCCAGCACTGGTGCAAGATCTGGATCATCACGTCGAAGGTGAATAGCAACCAGCAAACACACAGTGTGAACTCCATAACAATCGTTGTCTGGTTCTCCATGAAGTTTATTATGTACAACTGCTGGCAATACGTGTTTATCACTGACAGCATTATTATTGTCTGAAAAGATATATAATATATAATAATTTATTTGTCACAAAATAACCTTATGTATAAGTACAGATACATCAGTAAGTATTTGGTACATGTTAAATTCTTAAGCACATAAGTAACAATGTGTAGATATGTGAGACGATCTAATATCCTTACTAGGTTAGTGTTATAACCTGTGTTAAGGAGTATTAGGCCCAATCCCAAAATAACATAAATGAAGGTTGATAGTAATAGGTGCGCAATAAATACAGAAGGAGAATACTCACTTAATTTTGTTTAGTTTAAGTTACAAAAATAATTATATAGTAAGAAAAAAATAATAATTTAAAAGTAAATGTTTGCAAGTGTGTGTGTGTGTGTGTGTGCGTGTGTGTTGCGCGGTGTGTAAGATTATACTAAGATAAATTTTTATGATTAATTATATTATGTTATTTGGTTTTTGATTACCTGACGTATGAACCTGCCATTAAATTTCTATTAACCTTTCATGTCAGCAAAACAGGTAGCCTGAAAGAAATCGCTTTCAGCGATAAGGTCGCCTTTTGTAACCTTACCATTGTCTCATCAGTGTATATATATGTAATATCTTAGTGTGCAATAAAATGTTCATTTATTCATTATATTTGCGAATGACAATGGGGATTTTTCTTTGACGTTTTTCTGACAGATTTCTGGGCTTAGAAGTGTCATTACTGTCATACTTTCCAAACAAAGTTTATCATCGCATTCCCTTTTCAATCTTAGTCACTACATATTCTTTCAATGGGAATGCGGTGGTATATTAACGAACGATAAAGGCGATTAATGATAAAGATTTACATGGGTGATGTGTGCAGGGTAAGTAGATGCAGCTTGTGCAATGTACAATAAGCCTTTATCGACACACTATGGTTTTCTATATAATAATATGTAAATTGTGTTACAATATTTAGTTTATTTATATATTTATTAATCTCTCCTCACTCATGAGTACTGGCAGAATATCAGCGTCACGGGCAACCGTGGCAATATGCTGAGTCGGCGTCTGTTTTTTGCTGACAGACACAGGAACGATAGATAGGAATGCTGCATTTAACATGTACTGTATGTGTAATCCATTGAACTGAATTATTGTTTGTGTGTTTTTTGGCAAAAATAAATGAATGTCTATGTCTATGTCGCCCTAATAGATATACATCGACCAGATTGATAATGTCCTGACGTCCTGAAGGTGACGCGAAAAGTACTTGAATAAGTAGACATGTATAATGATAATACAAGTGCAGTTCAATCTCATTTCAGCGATGATGCAGTACAAGTGCATTGTTAGTCGACTACGGCGTAGAAATTCGTCTACGTAGTCCGTAGTCACGTGCGCGTAGTCAATTTAACCACCACTAGCATAATACTTTCTTACAACTTTTATGTAACATCTACATGCCAAATGCCGAGTGAGATTACTTAGTGATACAATGAATTAGTGACGTATTAATGTTGGATTTGGAGCGGTATTTTTTTATTCCAAAAAACCGTAGAGGGCCACTCTGGGCCCTACACCGACCATTCCCGATGATTCGTGTCATTTAAATAAGTTCAGGGCCTAACTGTTATTTAAGGATTATTATTCTAAGTAGTAAGTATTAGTTAATATATAATAGCGTCAGTTAGTAGTGTAACTAATATTGTGTCTGTGTAGACATACTTTGTAAAATGATTTAAACATGACAATATTCATACACGTAGAGTTTATACTAGACTAATGGCAAATAGGCAAAAGCCCGAGTCCAATTATGAAATGCTAGATAAAGAAAAAGTCATTGACTACGCGACGTAGACGCGCACATGACTACGTCTACGAAGTTCACTGACTACGGACTTTGTAGTCCGATGACTACGGCGTAGTCTACAAAGAGCCGATTTACGCTATCTCACACTATTTGTATCTTAAATGAGATTGCCTACAGTGGCGTGGTGTCCATCGTAGTTTACAGGTGCTCCCCATCGTCAAAAAAACAAAGGTTTAATATATGGTCATCATCATCAACCCATACCAATCATACACCACTACTATCTGTATTCGGCTTCTCAAATCCAGCCTATTCCATCCAACTTGCGCATATCATCAGTCCACCTTGGCTGAGGGCGTCCTACGTACGTAATGTATGTATGGTCTTTGTATGAACTGAGTATGATGTACCTACATATGTATTGTAGATTTATTTTTCATGCAAACTCTAGTTATTTATTTAACTTTAGTCTTTACTGCCTATAATAAAGACTAATCCCCTTACTAATAACAAGAGTTGGTACAGTGTGTATCTTACTCAGTGTTTTATACTTTTCAATAATTTCCATGACGTCTACAAAAGATAAAAGTTCTTCACACATCAATGCAACTGCTTTGATGTGATTACGTAACTACGTAAACACATTGTATAACTTCTTTGTTGGTAAATGTAAGAAAGGAAACTTTCAATTAAAAGTTATCTTTATATTATAAAAGGACCAATAGCATTGCAGTTTTTGCTTGACTCGTTCGTTTTTTAAAGAAGTTCCTTTCTAAAACTCTGCGTTATTATTTATGATATTTATACTAATATAATGAAGAGGAAATATGTTATTGTTTGTCTCATCACCAGCGAGATAACTTCCACTGCTGGATGAGAGCCTCCCCCAATGATTTCTGTCTTTTGGTGGGAAATGCCAATAATCCTCACACTTGGCAAGCGAGTTGGCGATCGTAGTGGTGTTGTGGTTTAACTCACAGAGAGCGCTGCTGCTCGTCCTGTGGAAAGCTCCCTCGGTCGCCTCTTACGACCCCCATGACGGGAAAAGTTGGGCAGGATTGGTGACACGTGTATTCTATTCGCCATCACTACACGGCAAAGTTGCCGTTACTGTTTGTTTGTTTACAGGGAATAGGCTTCCTGATACCTGATAAAGAAAACTCCAAGGTAAACACAGCACGGTATAAGTGAAGAGACGGTTGCGGCCGCGCCACATGCACTGCCCCCGCATATGCTCCGGCTGTGACGTCACCGCCTCCTGACGCAGCTGTATTCGACTGGCATGGCTTCCCAGTATGCTAAAATGTTAAATAAACAGTTTTTCAAAGAAAAAAGAACCGAATTCAACCAATATTATTGCCCCTAAATTTTTTTAAAGGGACCTCGTTTTATCTGGTCTGTCATCGTCAAACTCTCATTTCTTTGTCATGGGACAACATTTGAAATGATATTAATAGTTTAAATTATAGCGCGAAAATTAACCAACGATAAGCATTCAGCTTACCTTCGTTGTTTTCCCGACGATTCGACACAGTTACATGTGTCGTGGTCGCGAGCTGTCTGGAGTACGGCGGCGGCGGAAAGAAAGTACCCTCAAAAAGTCACATTTTCGCGCTATAATACCTGTTTTAAACTATTAATATGATGTCAGTGCTCGGTTTCTTAAAAAAATTAAACCTTTAAATTGTTCCAATAAAAAAATATCTAAATCGGTTCATAAACGAAAGTCATCCGCCATTAAACATAAAAAAAATGTATTGTTTATTGTCCACTACAAGATACGATAATGCTCCTTGTTATCATGGCATGCATGGTGTATATGAACTTATTAAATAAATAAACAATACAAGCATAAACAAAGCACCAAATAAAAGCAAGAAAGGAAGAAATACGGCAGAAACAAGGA
>SJJU01006676.1:0-24572 GCA_012932125.1 Conopomorpha cramerella
CCCTGTTAATAACGTTTATTGGCAAAATAACGTTTGCCGGGTCAGCTAGTTAAATATAAAGAAATCACATGCCGAAAATTCTATGAAGGACATTATGATAATATGCTACGTCATGCCAATTCTTTAATTCCGTACATACATCCGCTCCAATTGGAATCAATACAGGCAACATAATGTTATGTTGAACAAACAATTTACTTACGTATTACCCTCAGCCAGCGAAGCATTGTCCTGAGTATGAAAGGAAATATTTGCAGACATTTTTTTTATTTTAATAATATTTCCAATTAAATATATTAACTAAACTAGTAATGGTGGCATATCGCAACCGACTAGTTTCATAATATTTATTTTTTAGCCGCATGTTGACGTTGAATAGAATACATGTGTCATCCCAGCCCAACTTTTCCCGTAGTGTAGGTCGCAGCGAGGCGACCAAGAGAACTCTCCTCGGGCAGCAACGCTCTCTGTGAGTTAATCCACAACACCACTGCGTTCGCGATGGTGGTCAAACGTTTGTTCATATTGATAACAAAAAAAAACTTAACATGGGATGAAGACAACGTGTGTGTTGTTGTAAACTATTTATTTATTATTTACTTATTTCGTGTAATTTTCCAAAAGATTATTATCTATTCCATATAACTTAACCATAAATTTTCACAAGGTTCCTGCTGCTGTTTTTATCGCACCGTCCAAAATAATTCACCTACATCATCATCAGCCACATAACGTACAATGCTGGACGAGGGCCTCCCCCAATGAGATCCGTCATTTGGGGTGAAATGCCAGTAATCGCCACTCTTGGCAGGCGGGTTGGCGATCGCAGTGGTGTTGTGGTTTAACTCACAGAGAGCGCTGCTGCCCGTACTCTGGAGAGCTCCCTCGGTCGTCTCTTACGACCCCCATGACGGGAAAAGTTGGGCTGGGGTGGTGACACATGTATTCTATTCACCGTCACCACACGGCTAGTTGTTGTAAACTATTTATTTATTTCGTGTAATAATCCAGAAGATTATTATCTATTCCATATAACTTAACCATGTATTTTCACAAGGCTCCTGCTGCTGTTTTTATCACACCATCCAAAATGATTCACCTACATAAACAACTTCATTATTTTAACAACCAAATGATCATGGAGCATCGAGCCTGCTAATGGAATCTCTGCGGTCACCGCGCCGACGATAATTCAAACATTTCATTTCCTGAAACTACCATTTGTGGCTTTCCACGACATGTTACATAATAAAGGTGTTGTTAATGTAAATGTTTATGCTTTACAGGGACAGTAAGAATTTTCTTTACGAAATATTATTTAAAAAGATGTTTCACGAGATTCATATAGTTTATGCCGTTACCCTTTGGGAAATTCGATATAATATATAGCCTTCATCTATCACCCTCCCAAGTTTTGAAATATACAGCTGAATACCTTTTTTCGAATAAAATACTTGTAATCACATTTCACATAACAAAAACGTTATCTAATATATAAATTTTCCACGTCACAGTGTTAGTTACCGTACTCTTCCGAAATGTCTTAAACGATTTTTACCAAATTTTATATGCTTATTCAGTAGGCCTGAGAATCGGCTACTATGAATTCCCATTCACGGGGCCTGAGAATCCCAATTCACGGGGTACAAAGGCAACTTATTATGCCAAAACAAATGTTTGCCGGGTAGCTAGTAATATATACATACATAAGTACACTTAACGCGTTTTGGGCCAAATATTTTATGACAATGTACTTAATAAAAAACTATTTAATGACTTAATGGACTACTTGCAACTTAGACATAGTGTAATTATGGATGCCTAACAAACTAGAGCGTCTGTGGTCCAGTTGGTCGGACCCTTGACTTGTAACCGGGAGGTCCCGGGTTCGATTCCGGCTACTGGACGTGTACCAATGGGACTCTTTTTCAGAGCCTTTGTACGCAACGCAACGCTCGTACGGTGAAGGACAACATCGTGACGAAACCCGCACACCACAAGGTGTGTGAACCCTGTAACGGCGATGGGCTCACCCCCTGTCACGTTGGGTTAAATACGCTTGGTGAACCGTAGGAATTTCTTTAGCAAGTGCCTCTGCCTACCCCTCTTTGGGATTAAAGGCGTGAAGTGTATTTTTTTATTATTTATTTTAACAAACTAGACTAAACGATAGACAATTATCACAATGCATTCATACAGAAAGCATCTAAAAGAAACCAATAGAAGAAATACGGGAGTGGCGAGAAATCTCAAGATCCATCGGAAGATCCATGTAGGACATTATAATCTCGTACCTTCAGTCTGTCTCTTCTTCACCAAAATGTATGAAAATTATGTACTTCTGCAAACTGTCACTTTTACTACCAATTGGACGGTTTGGATCCAGACCCTGCTACGCAGTAGTGGCGAAGCTAGGAGGTAAGCCGATAGTGAACAATAGGCACTTAACCAATGCTTATTTAGATTTTTTTTATTTGTCTTACCTATTTGAGCTATATATAAGTCCCTACGCTACTTAAGTTCCTTGAAAATATTTGTTAATGTGCCTGGCATAGGCTTGTCTTTTTTCATCTCTTCTTTCAACCCTCATAAGTTTTGAGTGGGTGAACCAATATCGATCAAACATAGCTAAGGACATGCTCGAATCGGCTTTCAAACAAAAAAAAACTTTATTGTAATAGCTTTATTCGTTCGAGATTTATTATGCCACAGACAGACACACAGACATAAAAAACACCCCTCTTTTTGCATCGGGGGTTAAAAATAACTGTTAACGTTCTGTATTTACAACTTTTGGACCTTTTTTCGCTAAACCTAGATACCTCTAAGTAAGTTGCAGTACTGACCTTTCAGCGTACAGGTTTCCATACTTGCAGACGCATAATTTCCTTCAGAAGCACAAGTTCCTGTTAAGCGGCTAATTTGCGGTCACCTCGCTTTTCGGTCGTAACATAACTTGCTCGTTGATCCGGACCAAGGAAATTCATTTCAGTATTTTGCTGAATATTGAAATTTTACGACATCCACAGAGGGCGCTCGAGGCGTCGGGTCGTAAAACACAACGCAGTGGGAAAACGCCTGACTAACAGCAAATTAGGTGGAGTTATACTGTGTGCCCCATTACCTCAACTTAGGATAGACCGTAAATCTTAACTTTGATAACATTTTTAGGGTTTTCTTACAATATTGCAACGGTAAGTACAGGATGTTAAGAAATATTTTGTACCTGTTTTCATTTCTTTGTAGCTCTATTTCATACTTCTATCATGGATTCTTGAGATATCATGGACTTCCACTTGTCACGATCCTGGCAAAACTCTGTCGCCTATTATTTACTGTTATCTATATCTATCCAAAATCTATCTAAATATATAAAAGGTAAAGCTGACTGACTGACTGACATATCAACTACGCGAATGAAATCGCGGGGCGTCCACTAGTCTATATATAAAAATGAAAGTCGTGTTAGTCACACTATTTGTAAATCAAGAATGGCTAAATCCATTAGACTAAAATGTGTGAGGACGTTGCTTAGAACCAGAAGAAGGACATAGGATACTTTTTGTCCCGTTCCTGAGGGGCGGGTCCCTACATAGAGGTAAACACGCGGGGAAAGAAATCGCGGGGCGTCCACTAGTATTAATTAAATAATTAATATTACAATAACACGGTGCAATTTTATAATTTTAATGCTGTAAATAGAGAAACCTATAATTTCCTCAGATTTTAAATGCCGTACGCCGTAGAACCGATGACCGTTGGGGCAAAGAAGTTCTCAAGTGGAGACCGCGTCTCGACAAACGGAGTGTAGGACGCCCTCAGGCAAGGTGAACTGTTGATATGCGCAAGATGGCTGCCAGAAGCTGGCTGCGAGAAGCCGAAAACAGATCACAGTGGCGTGCAATTGGAGAGACCTATGTCCAGCAATGGACAAGTATGGGCTGATGATGATGATGAATTTGGCTATCTAAGCCAAAAGTCGTATTGCAATCGCAGTGCTGTAGGTTCGATATCACGTGTAGGCAACAACAGCCCTGACATACCTACAGCTTCACTACAACATACAACCAAGAAACAGCCGACAAAAAACAAATACGCGGTGTGATCGTATTAAGTTCCCAAATAACGTGGACCCTATTCAATCTAATGAACGTAAGCGAGTCTTCTCTGATATTCCCCGGGGGTTCGGGGTACAGGCGGAAGTCTCCCTGATAATAACAAAAATCAATATTAAAGTTGTCTATTGTACGATATCGAGAAGTGACGATAAGAAAAATAAAGATAAGTATTGTATTCCGAACTTTATCATAATCATCATTATCAGCCCATACTTGTCCACTGCTGGACATAGGCCTCTCCAATTGCACGCCAATATTCCGAACTTAATTTTATCTTATCATATAAAAAAATAATTAACCTTAAGGTTAATCTATAATTTATATAAAATTCAAAGCCCTGACTGAGCTCAAACTGATCAAAAACTGAGCTGCAATTGTGCACAGTTTATATTTATTTTATTTGCACAAAATAAGTTTTTTTTTTTCAAAATTCGTCCCCTTATGTCTTAAAAAGGGGGGTAGAAGTTTATATGAGAAAAACACTAAATTTAGAGTTACCACAACACTTAAAACTAAAACTTAGTAAGAGTATTTATTAGAGATTAATATTAATGCGCTGCGCGAATGAAATCGCGGGACGTCCACTAGTCCCATTATAAATATCATTAGAGATTAAGTTTCATTGTTTACTTGTAACAATATAAAAACTCTACCTTATAGTGGCGAAGCTAGTAAGGTAGGTTTAGGTAGGAGGGAAGCCGGTAGTCAAAAATACGCACTTAACAAAAACACTTGAAAAAATCTAAATAAGCATTGGTTTATTTAATTTGTCTTACTTATTTGAGCTACAATAAGTCCCTACGCCTACGCTACTTAATTTCCTTGAAAATATTTGTTAATGTGCCTGGCATAGGCTCTTGTCTTGTACTACTGGCTTACCCCCGAGCTTCGCCACTACTACCTTATTAATGTTTTATGTGACACAGTATCGTGAAAACTGATATACCGCTTTCTTGACCAACCGTACTTTCATGTATGCTCGTTGAATGGTTGACAAATTAATAAAAATTAAATTCCAACGAGAATGTAGGGCAGATAATATATCAAGTCCGGTGGAGCGGGTCATTTATTTTGCATGGCTATTTCGGCCGAAAGCCCTCGGATCCTCGCCCATGTAATTAAGAGATTAAAAGCTGAGAGAGCGCGCGCTTTCCGAAAAAAAAATACGTGATTTTTATGAAAACCTTTTTTCACGTGCGCTTTGCTTATACAAAATTTTTAGTAACGTAGATTTTGTGAAATTCATTAATTATGGATAAAATCGTAGCTCAGGTAGGTAATATTGAGGTACTGTAATGCATAATGTGGGAGGTAAGAACACAGATAATGTTTGTAAGAAGGTCCACATCCACATAACATTAGACCTTTCTTTCAGGCATACACGCCAAACGGCGTCTACTTTTATGAAAGTAAAGTGCAAACCGCGGAATGGATGTGGAATGACTTGCCGGAGCGCTTCCTGCGCAGTACAGTCTGGAGGACTTTAAGTCACTGTGGTAAATAGGTACCTAATGAATATGTGTGGTCCATCGTAGACCACATCGCTGCTTAATAGTAAGCTTTGGCGGGTTGTTCACTGTGCAATAAAAAAGTTTAAAAATACGTACTGTGTTGTCTGTTCTACTTAGCAGGTATATAGACGTGTTTTCCATCTTCTTTCACTTTATGGAGTTGTTCGAGATAATACCCGCCAATCCGTAGATATGGAAGGATCCCCTTTCACCGTAAGCGCGGGAATCTTTCCAGTTGTCTCCGTTGATTCTATAGGTTTATCTGCTCTGACACGCGCAATACAAAGAGATGACGCTTCAAATCAAGTATACGAGTACTGTAAGCGTACTGGCCACAAGTTTATCTCGATCGATAGATGTTACCGTAATAAACCAATAACATATTAAATGTTTAAAACGGGTGTTATAGCGCGAAGATTAATCAAAGACAAGCATTCAGCTTACCTTCGTTGTTTGCCCGACGTTTCGACACAGTTACATGTGTCGTGGTCGCGAGCTGAATGCTTGTCTTTGATTAATCTTCGCGCTATAATACCCGTTTTAAACATTTAATATCATGTCTTAAAAAATGATTTAACCAATAACATTTTAATTACTACTATAATGCCTGTTTTTCCTGAATATATATACCTGTACTAATGTGTTTCACATTTTTCTTCACTGAATATACTGAATGCTTGTTTCCGGAATTATGTTCCACAACCAGTGCGTAAAATAGAACAATGATAACCGGCTTTGGAGGATTGAGGGCCCGAAAATGTCCCAAGGGTTTTTCAGACTCACTTAAAGCTCGTGAAATTCAAAATGCACAAAAAAATCCCATTTTTTCCTTTGTAAGTTGAAAGTATTGCAAAGGTTGTAAGTATAACAGTTTAGTTTAATATTTGCTAGTATGTTTTATCAAGATGGGAGATTGAGGGCCAATTTCATATTACAATTTACTATACTTTAAAACTTTTTGTAAAATAAAAAATAAATATACTTCACGCCTTTTAATCCCAAAGCGGGGTAGGCAGAAGCACTTGCTAAGCTAGTGTCCACGGTTTACCAAGCGTATTTAACCTAACGTGAGGGAGGGTCAGCTCATCGCCGTTATATGGTTCACACAACTTTTTGGTGTGCGGCTTTCAGCACGATGTTGTCCTTCACCGTACGAGCGTACGAGTTGCGTCATAGTTTTTGTCAGTCAGTTTTATTTTCACGAATTTCAAGAATCTCCAGAAAACTTCCGAAAGATTTAACAAAGTGACCCTCAATCCTCAGGGACACCCTTATCGTGTGTTCCTGTCAGTGTGAACTCCTTGTTCTGAAGCTAAATGTGGACGAACGGTCCGGTGATCCTATAGTTCTATTCCATCCCCTACTGAGAATTACACACGCGGGTGTATGTATGTAGACATCTCAGACGAAAAGCAAGTAGACTTGTAATCCTAAACTGACGTTTAGAGTAAAACGAGACAACGATTTTAAAAACATGCAGGAATGAAGGCAAAACGTCATCCATACCAGGTAGATTCACCATTTATGCGAACCAAACGGTTTGCGTCTACTTTCATAGTGCGAACCGCTACGATGTGGAATGACTTGCCGGAGTCTGTGTTTTCAGGGCAGTACAGTCTGAAGGTCTTCAAGTCGCGGGTGAATAGGTACCTAATGAACAAGTGTGCTCCATCGTAGACCACATTGCTGCTTAACTTCAGGCAGGATGGACAAACGCTTGTTCTTAATGTTAAAAAGAGTAAGAGACAATAGCTTCTGTCCCTTACTGCGTATCAGGCTAAATCCCTATCCAAACTGTCAAATTTGTAGTAAAAGTGACAGTTTGGATACAGTACATAATTGTCCAAGCATTTAGGTGGAAAAGAGACAGTCTGAAGGTGGTAAGGCGGCTTGCAAGTCTAGTTGGGTTTGGTCTGAGGTAGACTTGCATAAATGGCAACAGCATCATTATACGTATGCCTATACCTAACGACAGTGGCGTACACTGGCTTTTACGACAAGGTAGGCAGTAATCCGCAAGGATTGTCACCTATGTATAGATAACTCGTCTTTACGAAACACAGGTACCTACTTATCAACTCACCGACAAAACACAGGACCTTCGTTAGCCTATGTCGTGAGTACAACAAAAAAATGATCTAGCAATGACTATTATTACGTCGGATAACCAAAATACTAAGGTAGGCAGTGTCTTTTTGCATATATGGTGTGCACGCCACTGCCTAACGATCTTTTACGTACAAGATGTTTCAAATACCTTTACAAATGGCAACGAGGTACCTGTATCGGATACGCTAACACAGAACACTGAGGAGACGTGTAGGGGAGTCTTAATTAACCTGCCGTTTCACGAAGGCAAAGCTACTCAGAAAAGCAGAAGGTACGAAAGCAAAGCCGCAATATAAGCAAAAGCACTTTTATAATTAGCAGCATTATTCATGAATGCTAAAATCTCCTGTGAAAGAGGAAAGTATGGTTGTGTTCTTAATAAAAATACATCGACGTTAAAATATTTTGCTAAATATTGTAAGGAGCAGTTAGTTGCGGTTGAATAAAAAATATATTGCACACAGTATTTCTTAAATTCGAAACTTTTCGCTTTTAAATATTTTATGATTTTGGATTGTTCGACGACTGAACCGGGAATCGAACGCAGTAAGTAATAATAAATACATTTTTATACAAAGATTCATCTTAATTAAAAAATATTTTGGTCTGAACAAATAATCTAATAATAAGATATCCGTTTAGTCCCCAACAAAGAGTAATACGATGATTTTTTTAAGTATTTGTGATATTTTTTAACAGTTTAAGTAGGTGTGTTTCGGAGTTTGTGCTACGGAGTTGCATAACCTGATATCCCCATCGCGTTTTAACAATAGGACAACCAGGAGAACAAAACGTCATCCATACCAGGTGGATTTATCATTTACGCGAACCAAACGGTTTACGTTACTTTCATAGTGCGAACCGCCAGAATGTGGAACGACTTGCCGGAGTACAGTCTGAAGGTTTTCAAGTCGCGGGTGAATAGGTACCTAATGAACAAGTGTGCTCCGTCGTAGACCACATCGCTACTTAACATCAGGTAGGTTGGTGGTCAAACGTTTGTTCATAGTGATTAAAAAAAACAAAAAAATACGTAAAAACTGTCAATAAATCTCAAAATATACAATAAGTAAACAAACAGAGATAGACTTAACATTTTAGGCGGGGTTTTTACCAGTATTAACAGTAAGTAGGTAGGTAGTTAACTCGCGGTGTAAATAAGAAATCGGAAGCTAAATCCGTATTATGGAATGACCTTTGAAGTATCTACTTTGCAAGAAAAAAACATCAAAATCGGTTCATAAACGACGAAGTTATCCGCGAACACACATATATCTATGATCGAAATGAGAAACCTCTTTTTGTAAGACGCTAAAAAAAGCCGGAAACGTTTCGCTCGATCAAACCTTGACTTTAGATTGTAGAGAATCTAATAGCTCAGCTCTGTGAAGGTATTCATATATAAGTAAGTAACAAAACAATTTTCTCGCACAGTCAGCATTCTGTTACAAAGGAAGGATAGAATGTTAGGGAGTGGAGTCACAAAAGTGAATTACCCGGGATCGTCGTTCGTAGTGCGCCTTTTAACGTCGTCGGTTGGCGGGAAAAGACGGCAAAATGGCGGCGATTGAGTTACCGCTTCCGGAAATGGACTTCCGATGTCGCTGGTGTGACGGTAGACCGCACATTTCGCAGATTTGGCGCGAACTAGTCATTGGTTAAGAGGACTGCTCGGCCGATACCGTGGTAAGTATGTTCGCAAAGAGTTTGTGCATCACGTACTTACTCAGTTAGATGAGTTACTCGTGGGAAATGTGAAACTATAGTTCGCGCGCCGTAAGAAACCCAATTCGACACATTGCATTGATAACACCACTGAAATTATGAAAGGAAAATTGTAGAAATAACGAACCAAAAATGTAACGGTGTTCTTCTATGTTCTTAATTGCAATTTTTTTTTAAATCTTTTTTACTCAATATTATCGACGTGCTTTTTAAGTTATTTTTCGAAGAATATAATTATTTATATATACTTTTATAAGTCAATAAACTACCTTAAGTGGGTAGATATATTGTTTCTTATAATGTAATCATTATTGAACAGTAACTTATATAATTATATCAGAAATAATATGTTAATTCGTAATATTTATTTAACAAGCATTAATAAAACATAAAATCGATTGCACACATCAGCACTCTTTTCAAAATGGGCTTCATACAGCGCGACTATAACAAACAAGTGTGCTCCATCATATGATAGACTGCATAGCTGCTTAACATCAGACAGGATGGTGGACAAACGGTTGTAAATAGTATACAAAAATTAAGTTTGAAAAGTTTACACTTTATTTAAAGCACGTTTGATATAAATATTCTCGTTTTTTACCACTTATTCTTTTATCCGTGATTTTTTTAAACAAAAAAGTGGCACTTTTCCTTCCGAAAGGAATTGTTAAAAGAACTACTAGGAATAAAGGAAATATCTGCACTTTGTACACTAACCCACTTTATTTTACGTATTCCTTTGACAGCTCCAGTGAAGGAATACCTTTATATTATACAAAGGCACTGTTTAATAAACTAGTACCTAGTTTTAGCATTATGAACTACAATAGGAAAATATTAAACATTACTTATTCCCCGCGCTGCTATCAACAGTCTACGTTCCCGTGTGAATTTCAGGATAAAATATAGCCGGTGTTACTACTTAAATCAATAATAGAAAAAAAAGGATTTTTTTATATTCCTCATAAATAAATATTTCTCAACAACACAAACGTTAAGTGGCTAAAGCACTTATGTTATGGAATTCAGACAACGAAATATACTAAATAACTTTTTTTTCTTTTAAATACATACTTATACAGGGTTTCTGTCTGGTTAAGTCGACCTATTCCTGCTAAAGGCTAATAGTAGACATCATTTCTGACCGATTTTACTATGGGATCCACTAGCCTAAACTTAACCCCTTTTCTGGCTATTCGACTTGAAAACTTTTACTAAAAAAAAAAAACAATATTTTACCTTTAAACCTGAGAATATTATTTTTTATTTGTGAATCTCCAATTAATTTTTTTGCTTTTAGATTAACGACAAGATGATTAATTATGTTGATATTCAAAACAATCAAGTTGGTTAAATTACTAAATTAATCGTGAGAGAGAGTTTTTAATAAAAAAAACTCTTAAAATTTTCGAAAAAAATATTCTTCCTTTGACAAAAACTTTTAAAAAAGCTATGGCAGTTTTAGTTTTTAAGATCGGCAGATTATAAATAAAACTTTTACGTTTTATTAGCTATTCGTAAAGGTAAAACACGTTAGGCTTCTATCTAAAATATCGAGTAAAAGAATTGATCAAACACTCCCAGTTCGTATGAAAAATGGCGATCTCTAGAGATAGGTACCACACAACAAGGTAGGTTGCACACATGCACACAACACTCTAGGGTGATGCGTGCTTCTGGATATTTCATCTATCTCAACATCATCATTTGTCAGCCCACTGACCTAGTGAGCAGTCGAGAAAACTTTAAACGCTTGCGTGAGTTTGCTAATCGCTGGTACACAGTACGAAGAAAACATGAAGCCTGTTAACGACTGAAGACGCGACGAGAAACCGACGCGAAGTAGTTGTCGCCATGTCCCATAAGGGGAAGAGTTCGCAAAAAACAGGGATGGACAAAGATCATTTGTATGGAGTCAAGAATACGTGTGCGAGTGGCCCGTACGCCGAGACGCAGGTAGGGCTTGGGTGGTTATGGGCTTGTCCGTGATATAAAGCCCACTGAAATCCACGGCTGGACTTCCTCCGCTCCAAAATCTGTCAGTAAAACGTCAAAGAAAATTCCCCATTATTTATCAATCTTATTTAGTCGAAAAAAAAAAAAAATAATAAAATAAAAAATACACTTCACGCCTTTAATCCCAAAGAGGGGTAGGCAGAGGCACTTGCTAAAGCAAGTACCCACGGTTCACCAAGCGTATTTAACCCAACGTGACAGGGGGTGGAGCCCATCGCCGTTATAGGGTTCACACACCTTGTGGTGTGCGGGTTTCATCACGATGTTGTCCTTCACCGTACGAGCGTTGCGTTACGTACATAGGCTCTGAAAAAGAGTCCCATTGGTACACGTCCAGTAGCTGGACTCGAATCCGGGTCCTCCCGGTTACAAGTCAAGTATCCAACCAACTGGACCACAGACGCTCCCGGTTACAAGTCAAGTATTCGAAAATAAATGTTATAGTCATTTACCATCAACCATTACAAGTTTATCTTCTTACCATTCGTTTTCCATTTAGCTTCATTCATCGCTTTGCCAATATTGCGTATTTGATTCACAAATTTCGTTTGAACTGCAAATCCGATAGAAGCCAAATCACTGCCACACATGGACAAATACCATAATGAGATCTTGATTGGTGAAAATGAATCGACTATGTTGACTGTGCTTAACTGTGACTGCACACTTCAATCGGGAAGTGAATAGGCAAATTTAGCCTTTCATTGACTCTAGAAATTGGTGATTGTTAACCTATAAATGGAAAGGAGTTATAAAATAAAAACTACATTATTATTAATATCGATCGCCATAATGAAATATAATAGTCAGTGTTCCAGATATCCCTTGAGGCTTTTGTTTGTTTCTTTTACACAAATATAATGAGGAGTTTCCTAAAAAATCTATCTGTAAATGACAGTGGCGTGCACTTGCTTTTATGACAAGATGGCAGCAATCCCCAAGAATTGACCTATACATAGGTGTCAATTCTTGTATAAATGTTTTTAATCTAATATATAAAATTCTCGTGTCACAGTTTTCGTTGCCATACTCCTCCGAAACGGCTTGACCGATTTTTACCAAATTTTATATGCGTATTCAGTAGGTCTGAGAATCGGCTACTATCTATTTTTTATCCACCTGCCAGTTGTATTTCTCCCAATACACGGGGTACAAAGGCAACTTATTATGGCAAAACAAATGTTTGCCGGGACAGCTAGGCTAATATATAAAATTCTCGTGTCACAGTTTTCGTTGCCATACTCCTCCGAAACGGCTTTACCTATTTTTACCAAATTTTATATACGTATTCAGTAGGTCTGAGAATCGGCTACTATCTCTTTTTTATGCATCTACCGGTTGTATTTCTCCCAATACACGGGGCACAAAGGCAACTTATTTTGGCAAAACAAATGTTTGCCGGGACAGCTAGTCTAATATATAAAATTTCCTTGTCACAATGTTAGTTACCGTACTCCTCCGAAACGGCTTTACCGATTTTTACCAAGTTTTATATGCGTATTATGTAGGTCTAAGAATCGGCTACTATCTATTTTTTATGCATCTACCAGTTGTATATTTCCCAATACATGGTACAAAGGCAACTTATTATGGCAAAATAAATGTTTGCTGGGACAGCTAGCATTAATATAGATTAGTTAGGTATATAAAAAAATACACTTCACGCCTTTTAATCCCAAAGCGGGGTAGGCAGAGGCACTTGCTTAACCTTTCTATACCCGCGCGTTGGTCCGTGAGACCGACGAAATTATTTTTTTAAGTTTATTCGTTCGCCGCAAGAGCTGGTGACTCGAGTTTCTCGGTAGCTGCCGGATTTCAACCGAACTTCACTTCGGTGCCGCCCGCGCGGTTATAGGAGACGCACATGTTGGCTGTTTTGGCGCCAATCGGTCTGTGAGACCGACGCGGGTATACGTGTAAGTTTTTGTGTTAGTCTTGATTATTTATAATTTGCTAATTTTGGACTTTGTTTCCATTTGTTTTATTTACATTTTGGTTATTTACACTGATAATAATATTTCACATATGTGTAGAGTATTTTTACTATTGTATAGGTATATTATATAGAGTTGCTTGAAAAATTTACAGTTGTACGAAATCGAGCGGAAATATCATCAGGACTTGGACATCGAGGAAACTGTACTCTCGTTCCTTTCATTCCTAAAAAGGGAAAAAACGTCTTCTTGTATCCAGCACGATGATGCTGAAATCAATGAGGACACAGGAAAGCCTGAAATTATAATGGACTATAATGCGACCAAAGGAGGAGTCGACACTGTCGATAAAATGTGCGCCGCCTATAACGTTGCTCTTGGTACAAATAGGTGGCCCATGGTAATTTTTTATAGCCTCATGAATGTAGCAGGCATAAATGCGTTTATCATATATGCTCAAAATAATATAGACAAGAAAATAAGACGCAGGATCTTTCTTGAAGCTTTGTCATATGATCTCATCAACCTGCACATCAGACGTCGAGCTCTCATCACATCCTTGCCTAAAAGCATGAAGCTAAAGCTCGCAGAAATATGCCAAATAGATGTTCCCGAGTCCATAGCAATATCCAGCAACAATAAAATAGGTCGCTGTGGATATTGTTCATCTAGAAAAAATCGCAAAACACGATACAATTGTGCCATATGCAAAAAATACTTTTGTTTGGAACATGCTATTATGGTATGCCCTGACTGCTACAATAAGGCTGATAACTAAATAAGCGTTTATTTTTTATAAAGTTTGATTGTTGATCTCTTCCTAAGTGTAAAAAAAATATTTTGTTTTAGAAAAAAAATATATTTTATTTCAGTTTTTTTAGTTCCTGAGAAAAATATCTCTCATTTGAAGGCTGTTAATGTGAAAAGTGCTAAAAACTTAATAGTTCCTAATAAAGATAATTCAAGACATCATATCTTTTATTTAGAGACTTCATTTTGATTTAAAAATATTAAACATAAATATATACTATTAATTATTTAAAAAACTACGACACAAAAGTGCGGTCCGTGAGACCGTACGCGGGTATATGTGTTACAAAAATTGGCGCGGGTATAGGAAGGTTTAATAAGCAAATGCCCACGGTGCACCAAGCGTATTTAACCCAACGTGACAGGGGGTGACCCAATCGCCGTTAGAGGGTTTCACACATCTTGTGGTGTGCGGGTTTCATCACGATGTTGTCCTTCACCGTACGAGCGTTGCGTTACGTACATAGACTCTGAAAAAGAGTCTCATTGGTACACGTCCATTTGCCGGACTCGAACCCGCGACCTTCCGGTTACAAATCAAGTATCCGATCAACTGGACCACAGACGCTCCAGTTTGTATGAAATACTGAAAATACGCAAATGAAATCGCGGTGCGTTCACTATACCTCTATAGTTTATTATATGATCGTTCGTCTTCGGACATCCCCATTAGAGAGAGATAAATGTTACTTGAGGAGACATCTGTGTTTGAGGAAAGTTTCAAAATACGGATCATACACCGTCAAATATTCGTTTCACGGCAGCTCGTAAATTAATTTGATTGATAGCCTCATTCGTCTTTGTTGTCAACTGGTTTCATAATATAGATAAATAATTATATTTTAGCAACTGGTTTCCAACCACTAGTTTCCAAAGTGACCAAAGGACGGTTCAGGTAATAATCTAGAATTAATTAATTATATTCCGGGACGTTTCTGACGTCAATAGAACACTATAAAACTACTTTTAGGTAGCGGCGTAGTACATAAATATTTGGAATTCTTATAACAGTATCTGTTTTATCAGTAATGTGTGGATAGGTCAAATTCAAAACTTTATTGCAACTAAGTGTACAAGTACAGTGTAGGTATTTGAAAATACGCTGAAAACTTAGTTGCTCCGATTGGGGCGCTGCAATGAACACAATAGGTATACCAAACAGGAAGATTACTATAGAACTTATGGTCTAATAAGTAAGTTTACCTTTATATAATAATAATATTATGTATACGTGTAATGAGTACATAAAACATCACCATCCTACAACAGCGCGCGCGCACCGATGACCACGCGTACTCCAAACCGGACACCGATATCATTCGCGTCGACTGCGGACCGCCTATATAAACCGCCTCGATTGTGTGGGATTAAGTTAGTCTGCTGCGAACTGTCGTCGCTTCCGCATCGGAACGACCTCACGAGCATTAAACACTAGTTATTACGTACAGTCGCGAACACCGGTGCTTCGTTGCACGAACGCCGTTTGGACGCACTTACATAACTTATACATCAACGTCAACCAATCATAAAACTACCCTCATTTCATTGTTAAATCTACTCGACTAAATTTTGCTTAAATAAAGTTGTCAACCTGTCTTCTGGGTTTCACTCATCACACTGGCGCACAACGTCGTGGCCAAATCAACAAGGACTCTGCGACCCCGAAAGAAACTGACTAAAGAAGACAATATGGCCGTCAACTTCACAAATGAGCAATTCCGCGAGTTACTCTCTGCATTGGGACCTCGACGTGGATCATTTGCTAACGCGAATTTTTCTTATGATGGTGCACGAAATGCAGAGATTGTGGACACATTCCTGACTGCTGCAACCGTGTACAAAGACGTGGAAAACATTAGCGACGTCATTGCTATTGCGAGTTTACCGCTCGTATTAAAGGGTGATGCAGCATTATGGTGGAATGGAGTGAAGGATGGAATAATATCTTGGAAACAATTTGAAGAAAGGCTTCGTCACGCGTTTGCACCTAAAAAACCGAAGTACCTCATTTATGATGAGATACATAGTGTTCGTCAAGAGCATGAACTGACCGAGGACTTCATTGCCAAGAAGAGAGCTCTGTTTGCACAGATGAACGAGGACTTTACGGAAGAACAGCAGATTGATATGATTTATGCACTTATCAATCTCAGGATTAGAGAACGTGTGCCACGTGAATCCGTTGCCACTTTTGACCATCTTTTGATATCTGCACGAGCTGTAGAGAAGCTTTTAGTAGAGAAGTCTAATAAAAAGGAAGAGTCAACAGCAAATTCTACACCTAGAGCACGATGCCATTTTTGCCGACATTTCGGTCATACCATCGAGATCTGCAGGAAGAGATTGAAGACTGAAGCTGGAAAATCTCAAGAACCTAAACCAGAAGTTGCTAATTCATTTACTCAGGCGCCTTCACCATCGAGTCCTAAAATAACCTGCTACGGATGTGGAGCTCCCGGTGTAGTAAGAAGCAAGTGCACAACCTGCAAAACCAACACTAAACCCATCAAGACGGAGAATATCAGCTTCTGCGCCGTCAATGCTATGACCGACGCACGTCCCAGACCGATGATAGAAATAAATGTTGGAAGAATACTTGGAACAGCATACGTAGACACTTGTGCGAAGGCAAGCGTAGCTTCATACGAACTATATTGTTGCCTCAAGTCTGCGGGATATCATTTCCACAAAGAAGATGCCAAAATATCCTTAGCTGATGGGGTCAAGAAGCGACAAACCATCTACACAGTTAAAGCACCTGTTCGTGTCTGTGATCGAATCGTCCCTACTTCGTTCATAGTATTTCCGGAATCTCGCGATAACCGTACACTCCTAGGAGTTGGATTCATCCAAGATGCTGGAATGGTGTTGAATCTACCGCAGCTCACATGGCACTTTGTAGATGAACCACAAACCGTGTACGATCTGACGGAAGAAATATACCAGTATGACCCCGATAATCGAATCGAACATCATTCTCCGATAAATCAGATGTCATCCCCGCTTAAACGTATATTCAAATATGTGCCCACCAGAGAAGATATCGCCAATTGCATCTACGCCCGGAAGTGAATGTTCACCACTGCTGCACCAAAGTTTACCTGATTTACCGGTCGAATCCATATCTGCTGAACCAAGAGCCAAAACTAAGAAACGTCTTGCGGAAGAACCCGCCTTACCAGAACCCGCTACTACCCCTCGACCTTATGTTTTAATCCCAATTGACCTTTCACCAGTCAAGATTAGACCATTATTTGATGGATATTCTCCCAGCCATATGGATTTCATGTTCGATGACGCTCGAGACAGCATAATGGGATCGGAACTCTCATTGTCACCTCACTTGCAGACACTATTTCCGAACAATGATGATTATGATACAATCGGACTAAATTCGATTTCAGTGGAAGAAGTTAAACTTTCCTTGGCCCCTAAAGAATCTCACTTGTTGAGGGAAGTGCTGAAAAAACATGAAAAGACTTTTCTGTTAAAGTCGAAACCAACTAACCTTGCTGAACATCAAATTGATACTGGAGATAAGGGTCCTATTTCTGTGCCGCCCTATAGACTCTCGCCTATACAAAGAACAATTTTGAAGAAAGAGATTGATAAAATGCTTACAGAAGGGATCATCATGCCTTGCTCATCCCCTTGGGCAGCCCCGGTCGTTATGGTGCCCAAGAAGAACGGAGAAGTTCGTGTATGTGTGGATTATCGCAAGTTAAACTCCATCACGGTGCCAGATATTTACCCATTGCCTAGAATTGACGATCTTTTGCACGCTGCGAAGCCAACTCCTTTTATGACATCTCTGGATCTACGAGCTGGATACTGGCAGGTGAAGGTTCGAGACGAAGATCAGGACAAAACCGCATTCATAACGCCTTTCGGAGTTTACAAATTCATAAGAATGCCATTTCGACTTCGAAACGCTCCTTCTACGTTCCAAAGGCTGATTGATCGAGTCCGTGTAAGCCTTGAACACATTAAAATGCTATGTTATCTTGATGATCTCGTTGTGTTTTCGGCATCCTTTGAAGAGCATCTGAAAGACCTGAACCAAGTCCTAAAGAAACTAGATGAAAACAACCTCACAGTCAATCTCGGCAAGTGTAACTTCTGCAGTACTACGGTAAAATATTTGGGGCATTGGATTACTCCCAATGGCTTGAAGGTTGATCCGGAGAAAGTCACAGCAATAACCAAACTCCCACCACCAAAGAATCTTCCACATCTGTTATCGTTCCTGCAAACGTGTTCTTGGTACAGACGATTCATCCCCGGCTTTGCCTCTGTAAGTGAACCTCTTACTCGGCTAACAAGGAAGAATATTCCTTGGGAATGGACCGCACATCAAGAAAAGGCATTCGAAGAACTAAAGAGATGTCTCACAACGGCTCCTGTTTTGCGGCAAGCGGATGAAACCTTGCCATACATAATAAAATCAGATGCAAGTGGATATGCCATTGGAGCAGTTCTCGTGCAGGGGGAGGGTAACGATGAACATCCCGTTGAGTATGCTAGCCGATTGCTCACGCCAGCTGAGAAAAACTACTCAACCACCGAGAGAGAGGCCCTTGCTGTAGTTTGGGCCGTGAATAAGTTCAGAGGATACATTGAAGGTCTACCAATTACAGTAGTCACAGATCATCAAGCCTTGAAGTGGCTTATGTCTCTGAAATCACCTGCTGGAAGACTCGCTCGTTGGGCTCTGCAACTTCAACACTACAACATAACCATTAAATATACACCTGGGCGAACTAATGTGGTAGCGGATACGCTATCAAGACCCATCTGCGACAAAGGGGACGTTGAAGATTGCAGCATCTGTAGCACCGTCGTAGATATGCCTGTGCGAAAACAATCCGAAGTACGCAGTGAACAGCTAAAGGATGAGACAATATCTAGAATAATCTCTGCCCTGGAAGACCCCAATAGAACTGAGGACGCTGTGTACTGGAGCGGAAAGGGCTATTTGATGGATAAAGGTCTTCTATACCGATTCAACCCTACTGAAGACATAGAAGATGCACAATTGGTTGTTCCACAACACGAATGGGCGAATGTGCTGAACGCCTACCATGACAACCCTCTTGCCGGACACTATGGTTTTGATAAAACCTATCAGAGGATAATCCGTCGATATTACTGGAAGGGAATGCGCAAATACATAGGGGCGTACATAAAGAACTGCGTTCCTTGTCAAAGATATAAGCCCTCAAATATGAAACCAGCTGGGCTCATTCAGACAAATCCCACAAACCAAAGATTTGAAACAATGGCTTTTGACCTATTCGGACCTTTGCCGGAAACATCCAGTGGAAAGAAGTGGATATTCATAGTGGAAGATCTTGCTTCTGGTTGGGTCGAAATATTCGCGCTAACTAATGCCAATGCCGAAACTTGTGCAAAGGTACTAATTGACGAAGTTTTCCTTCGCTACGGGATACCCAGAAGGTTGATAAGCGATAATGGTCCTCAATTCGTCAGTGCAGTACTGCAACAAGTTACTTATTGCTTCGATATTAAACATTCTTTCACACCATATTACCACCCTGCTGCAAACCCAGTCGAACGAAAGAATCGAGACCTCAAAACGCAACTCGCCATTTTTGTCGAAGATGCCCACCGGGAATGGGAAGAGAAGATACCCAGCATTCGCTTCGCAATGAACACTGCACCTAGCGTTGTGACAAGCTTTACGCCTGCATATATAACATTCGGTCGAGAACTTAGAACTACGGATGATGTAACCCATGACTTCCGGGGAATTGTAGTCTCTGAGAACTTTGTACCCGAGATTACACCCACGCTACTGATGGTAGATCAAACCCTAAAACGAGCTAAAGAGATACGAGAGATGAATGAAGAACAACGGAAGAAGGCTGCCGACAGTCATCGCCGCACCGACCCAGGCTACAAACCGGGAGACCTAGTGTTGGTCAAAACACATGCTGTGAGCAAAGCTGATCAGGGTGTGAGTGCAAAATTTGCTCCCCGCAGAGATGGGCCATATTCCATACTGCGACGCCACGGTACCACCTCCTACGAACTCGCTAAACCTGATGATCCAGATGATTCGATGGGCACCTATCATACATCATCACTCACTCCCTATCATGGAGAGGCTGCAACCGCACCTGAACCAGTCCGGCCTCTGAGGAAAAGAGGAAGACCAAAAAAAAAGATGCCAACAGCAGGACCACCACCGCGTCGTCCTGGTCGTCCAAAGAAGTCTTAGATCATCATTTAATCCTGTCTCCTCGTCGGGTCGACTTCTGAGCCAGAGGGGGAGAATGTAATGAGTACATAAAACATCACCATCCTACAACAGCGCGCGCGCACCGATGACCACGCGTACTCCAAACCGGACACCGATATCATTCGCGTCGACTGCGGACCGCCTATATAAACCGCCTCGATTGTGTGGGATCAAGTTAGTCTGCTGCGAACTGTCGTCGCTTCCGCATCGGAACGACCTCACGAGCATTAAACACTAGTTATTACGTACAGTCGCGAACACCGGTGCTTCGTTGCACGAACGCCGTTTGGACGCACTTACATAACTTATACATCAACGTCAACCAATCATAAAACTACCCTCATTTCATTGTTAAATCTACTCGACTAAATTTTGCTTAAATAAAGTTGTCAACCTGTCTTCTGGGTTTCACTCATCACAGTATTGAATATTTAATGTATTTAGTATTGAATTTATAATGTTTTTGGTATTGAATATTTAATTTATTTAGTATTTTTTTTTATATACTTAGTATTGAATTGTTAATGTGAATAGTATTGAAATATGTGAATAGTCTTTCTCTTCAAAATTATTTTTTATGTTCGTAAAATTAAAAGGTTTACAACTCTTGGTCATATTCATACGTCGCTGCCTCTAAACCAATAATAAGTAAGATTAAAATAAGTACACACATCAAAAGTGTCTAAGGATCAAGAACATTTTTAGATCTAAAAAAATCTAATTTATTTAAATCAAATCGCCACTGCTTGCTAGGGTGTCAAGAAAGACACGACATAGAGCAAATACGCGCTGTGATTGGCTGCTATGTCACACATCGTGCGGCTCGTTTCAACCAATCGCAGTGCTTGATATGTCTTGTCATGTCATTCTTGGAGCGGTTTGCTAGGGGGACTGCATGCTGCATCATCTCCCGAGGCAAGAATTTGTCTATTTCGTATGGAGATGAAATTTTTTTTTGCGTTTCCCCGCTTTGTCATCATAGTAAAAGTTGTTCATATTGACGAGCCCAACAACGTTTCTAAAACCATTGCTCGGGGCACTTTTACACACAGCCCCGGCGGTGTTACACGCATATTGTCCCGTTTCCGTGGGAATTTCGAGATAAATTTTATCAGCCGTTTAGACGTGAAGAAGTAACAAACATTAAAACACACTAGTATGAGTACGATCAAGTCACGGGAGGTGCAGGAAGAAACAGATAGGAGCTCGCACTGTGAAAGTCGACGCAAAGCATTAGTTAAGTGGAATCACCATCTGATATGGATGACATTTCGCCGTCATTCGGCTTTTCCGGTGATAAAATCACGAGGAAAAAAATTCAATGGCAAGTGTTCTATAAAAAAATCAATCCGTCAAAGTTAGCGGGAAAAAAAGACATGGCATTCCATGAATTTTCGAGTCCTCTTCTGTGAAATGGTGAAAAGTATTTTTTTAAAGAAAAACGCACATTATTTTTTATTTTGATTAAAAAATATATTAGGTACCTATAAATAATGTTTTATAGTACAACGTAAAAACTCTTTAAATTATATTATAAAAATAAATGTAGTTACAATTGGGAAAGAACAAGAAAAACGTCAAAGAAAATTCCCCATTATTATCAAAAATAAATAATAAAACTAATAAATAAAAAAAAACATACTGGCCGTAGACCGTTGTAGTAAACGAGTTCTCGAGTGGAGACCGCGTCTTGCCAAACACGGTAGAACAATGGCTGGCAGAAACTGGATTGGATACTCCGAAAGCATGGTCATTATGCTCAAAGGACAACAACTGTTTTGTTCTCCCCCTTGTTCTTCCCAACAACCTCCATCGCGAACGTCACTTCGGCTCACTACCTAGGTGTCGTCATTGACGAGGCGATGACTTACCTGCAGCACGCGGCGCATATAGTTCAAAAGGCCGCCGACTGCTTTGGTAAGATGGCCCGCATTTCCGGGACTTCCTGGGGCGCCCAGTACCGGGCGTTGCGGGTCCTTTACCAAGGCACATTTGTGGCGGTCGTGACCTATGCGGCTGCAGTGTGGAGTCATCGCTGCAGCTTATTTGGCTTAAGTGGAGTGAGAGATGGACTTCCAGCGATGACGGCCGGGATCTCTTTCAGTTTTTCCCGGATGCGGCCGGCAGGCTGCGTATGACCTGGGTGCACCCGGACTACGAGACGAGTCAGCTAACCGGGCACGGATGTTTCAACGCTCGCCTGCACCGCATGGCTCTCCGCGAATCCCCGGAGTGTCCTTGTGGGGCTCCGCAGGAGACGCGGGACCATGCGCTGCGGGAGTGCTCGCTGTGGGCCGCGGAAAGGGAAGAGCTCCTGGGCAGCCTCAAGCTGTCGTCCCCCGGGGCTGCGTACTTCCTGGAATTAGTCCAGTCACAGGAGAACTTCGAGGCGTTCAAGCGGTTTGCGCACCGCTGGCACATACTCCGCAAGGAGTATACGTAGGTGAGTCTTGTCACTGTCGGCGCAGCGGTCTGGATCCGAGTGCGAAGTGGCCGTTGTGTGCCGTTAAGTCCCAGTAGGGTTGTTGGTCGGGACACAAGTTTATCGCGCACGCCGTCACGGCCTATAGTCGGGACGGCTGCGCGCGACGATCGGCCCAAAGTTTCGCCCGTATGCCCTTCAGGCAGGCAGGGCATGGGATGGAGGAGGGTCGATGTTCTTCCCAACTCTCCCCCTTGAGGACAAAGATAATTCGTATGGAGTCAATAAAAATGAAAAGAGGGAAATGGACGCGCACGTCTCCAGAAAATGGTTCTGAGGCAGGTATGCTGCGGGTGGGGGTGGACTTGTCCCTAAATATATTCCTCTGTCGCAGAGGACGAATAACGGCTGATAATTGACGGCCGGCATGGACTAGTGATCAGGACATCTGCCTCTAGGATGACGGACGCGGGTTCGATTCCCGCCACGGACATAATGCTTCAGTGATGAGCTGAGGCATCTGTTGTGTGCGTCTGGGTGTTTTATTTATCTATGTATGTATTAATAAGTATTTATGTAAGTGTATCAGTCTCTGGCACCCATAATACAGGGTATCCTAGTTTGGGGTCAGGTATGGTAAGGACCGTATGTAAAAATGTCCCGGTATATTTGTCGGATGTGGAACGACTTGCCGGAGTCTGTGTTTCATGCGCAGTACAGTCTGAAGGTCTTCCAGTCGCGGATGAATAGGTACCTAATGAACAAGTGTGCTCCATCGTAAACCACATCGCTGCTTAACATCAGGCATCAGAATGGTGGTCAAACGCTTGTTCATAGTGATAAAAAAAATATAATTATTAATTACTAATTTTGCAACTAATCAGAATGCAGTCGATAGAAGACATATGATCGATGCCACAGAATGTAAAAAATATTACTTTAAGCCCATCATGGAACTGTGCCAGGGGTCTCATTAAACTGGTGTCACTCACATGTTTATGAAGTTGACTGTACATGAAATGTACCGCGTACGTAACTCAAAGGCGGACCACCAAATGGAATAAATGAATGCGAAAACAAAACGAAATTGGAACATTGCCGCAACGTAATCCCAAGCTGTTAGTGTACCTACCCACTGTCGCGTTCAAGTTTTAATCGAATATCGATCTTGTGAGATGATGTGAAAGGAAATATTGGATTTATTGCAGATGTTTCGTTGATCATTATTTAAAGAAACGCGTAGGTACGGTCAGCCAAGAAAATGGTCTATCAGTTTTGATGACACGTCCTGTGTCACTAAAACATCAATAAGGTAGAGTTGGTATATTGTGGCAAGTGAACAATGAACCTTCATGTCTAATGACATTCATATGAGTTTCAACCTTAGGGTGGTAGAGCAGATTCTTGGCCGACTGTACATAGCAGTGGCGTGCACACCATATAGGCAAAAAGACATAGCCTACCTTCGTATTTTGGCTACCCGACCTGATGATAGAGTTATTGCTAGATCTTTTTTTGTTGTACTCACGAAATAGGCTGACGAAGGTCCTGTGTTTTGTGGGTGAGCAGATAGGGAGGTACCTATATTTCGTAAAGACAATTTACCTATACATAGGTTTCAATCCTTGGGGATTACTGCCTACCTTGTCGTAAAAACCAGTG
>SJJU01006677.1:0-17287 GCA_012932125.1 Conopomorpha cramerella
TACTTGTAGTTATGCATGCATTTAGATTTACACTTAGGTACCTTTAGAAATGGGTATAGGTAGTTCGTAAAAATATTTTACCTATATCTATTAATAATAACCTACCGCGACATATACATATGTAAATATCTATGTACAATATACGATAACGATAAAGTAAAAACCTACTTATCTCATAAATGTGTCAACTTTTGGTTAGTCAGAACGTTTTATGACTTATCGTTCGTATAAATCCAATATGAGTTAAACATTATCAGACTAAATTAATAATTGTAGATAGGCATATTCCTACCCACCCACGAGGTTTTACACAGAACCATAGATACACACACTTCATGCCTGTTTCCCGGAGGGGTAGGCAGAGACTACAGATCTCCATTTGTCACGGTCCTGACATACCCCTTACTTCTACATTCATACATCTTTTCATACATGCCCTCCGGTTCGGAGTACTTTTCACGCCACCTTCCGCCAGGACATCACCAATCTGGTCAATGTAGGTACACACTTCAAAAGTGTCTAGGGATCAGCAATCAAGAATATTTTTACAAAAACCGAATTCATTCTCATAATGTATTCAAAGTACTTATTCAAAATGTGGTGATAACTGATAAGTCATGCATGGGGAATTAGGTAGGAGACCAATCCAGAAGATTAGATTTGATTTAAATAAATTAGATTTTTTTAGAGCTAAAAATGTTCTTGATTCCTTGACACTTTTGATGTGTGTATATGTTCTGGGGCGACCTCTAAATATAAAAATCTAAAAGTTATTGGGGACCTAAACTAGTAGTATAGTGTTTAATTTTTGAAACGCCAAAGTGTTTTGCTACATTATTCCTTGACTACAGGCCTCTACGTACCTACCTAATAGGACCGAATATAAAAAATGCAGAATACTACAGATTTTTTTATTTTTGGATGGAACTCTAAAAATGAATGAACCTACATTTTGTTGTATACTTTAGGAATAACTGCAATTAAAAATAGTCCAGGAAAACCTAACTGAGGCAAATAAGTGTTCTCAAATTGGTGATGACGACACATACCTAAATTCCGTATTCTTGTTCGAAGATTACGCGAAGATATGACAAGAAATGATAAGACCCTATGAACTGTACCTACTGAAAAAAATAATTAAATAGTGACTAAGCAGGGCTAGCTAAGAAAGCAAGTAAATGTAACCCATGTTTTCCTTGTAAATAAGCATGTAGGTAATTATGTTTTGTTACTGCCTACTCCTACTTTATCTTTTCTTTTTAGAGATAGTGATGGGTAAATACTTTTATACGCCTATTGCTTATTATTATTACCTTGTAAAAGTTCAAAAGCCATAAAATATTATATTAAACCAAGTCTGCAGATATCTAGCTATGCCTAATAATTTAGACGCCTATTTATGCCGTCTTTTGCGTGGTAGTTCTAAGTTAATGAAAGGTTTCCTACGTATTATTTCTGCGAGTAGGAACCTACCGGGTATTTTCTTATTCTACGATCGTTTTAATCATTGTGTCCAGTCATTCAATATAGTTACGCAGTCGTTATCACCCACGCTTGCCTAAAGGCCGATTTCCACATATACCAAAATAAATATACTTAATTGATGCTAGGTAATATGCTATCGTCTTTCTCTAATTTTTATTTCCACCTAGCTCATCCTTCCTTCTTATTTACCTAATGTTTTGTTACATACTAAGTAATTTATGTAGCTTATACATTTATAGTATACTAACTCAAAAGTGGGTCCGTGGGTAGGAAAAAAACCGCATACTTACAAGAAATATCATAGAAAAATTAATAACTATTGAAATTAAAATAATTATTTGGTAGGTAATGGTATCTACCAAAAAAAAAAGAATAAGTAAAAGTACATAACCATATAGGTAATACGTAAGTAGTTACGTAGGGTACCTACGTAGAGTAGAAAAGCAAAACAACTTCTTATGAATGACATCAACGAGATAACGGTGCAGCTCGCGGTTAACAACACATGAAATAACATAGATACGTCCTATAATGTTGAACTAGGTTATTTTATGTAAGTAGGAGTATAAACTAATGTTTCTAATATAAATGAAAGATGAATAGCTTTGCTTACCAATTATTTTAAAGGCAGACGAGTACAAAACACACAGATGGCGGGAAGTTATATTCTTCGGAGTTGTAAACTTGCTATTGATAGCGTACGCGCGTCCTGACTCACAAAACTGAACTAATCTCTGTCTCGCTCTGTCGCGCGGAGCCCTATCGCATCGCACGTACACGACTTGCCGTATCTGGGTGTAGGTGGAATGCTGTTTCTTTACGATGCACTCGTTCACTACTCACCTACTTCCAATAACGACACTATAACCTACACACACCACCACAAGCTGGTCTTCTGATTTAAGAGATCCACGTTTTAATACAGTACTCTTCGCAGTGCCAACCATACCCTACTGATAAATAGGAACACTAATTTTCCAGTAGGTACTAGTGTTGGGGTGATATCAGCCGATGATGTCACAGTAATTAAACCTAAACGTATAATACGCGAAAGTTGATTGTTGCCATTAATGCAGGTTACTTTTTTGTATTAAATAATGAAGGCCGGGTCCTACTTGATTAAATTAAAAAAGGAGGAATTGTAAAAAAGAGGTTACGGTAGACAAATACTTTACGTAGGTAGGTAGTATGTTTTAATAAACGCTTTTCATACAACTTATAGCTACAAAGCTAGAATTAGTGAGATTCCTCACAGCTAGTAAGAGGTAGTGTTATTATTATTTCAATACTTCATAAAGTTAAAAACAACGTCAGCATGCAGGGGGATACACAAAAAAGGTAGGTAGATATTGTAAGTATCAGCGTATTTATTTTTAGACCATGTGGCAGGCAGGATAGGCCGAGCGTCGAGCGGCGCAGTTAAATGTCAAAAAAAAATAATGGGGGTCGTCTTTTTTATCACAGTTTATGACCTGAACCATAGCGTGGTGTTTGAACTATTTTTTTCTAGTAGAATACGTATTTACAATACTTATTTGTAGATAAGTAGTATTTGAAGATATACACGTTACTACAAACCTACGTACCTATACCTACCTAGAAATATTGTTAGGTTATTATTGAAATGCATTGTAACACTGTGAAACTTCTGTAAATAATCCAAATTAAGTAGAACCATTTAAGATAAAAATACCACTATTTAGGTACTGAGTATTGTTCTACTTCAAGGACCTGGTAAGCAGTCGAAGGAACTTTGAACTTTGTGCTAATCGCTGGCAGCACGTAGACCTGATGAAGCCTGAGAGTGGGTCCCATTTGTTCTATAGAACAACTTTCTCTCTCTTGCTTTTACTAGAGAATGAAAAGGACGAACAAACATGTTGTTCAAGTTCAATAACGCTATGTTCTATAGAAGAAATGGGACCCACCCAAACGACTGAAGACGCGACGAGGACCTGACGCGAAGTCTCCGTAATATGGTCGTCGTGTCCAGGTAGGGGGAGAGTTGGTAACAAAACAAGGATAGATAAAGATAATTTGTATGGAGTTAAGAAAACGTGTGCGTTGAAAAGAGGCAGAAGCAAATAGGTAGGTATATGCGTTTCCAGGGAATAAACCGAATTGGGTGGTGGTGGGTTTGTGCTTTTTTTGTATTGTTATGTAGATGACAGTATTATTATGCATATGTTATAGGTGGATTGTAGTTTTCAGTTCTGCCTATTTATTTTCATCATAGGGACGCATGCGGTGAATTGGTACCTATACCTGTACCAGTCGAGTAAGCTTATTCAAAGTTCATCGGAAAGCACAGCTCGGTGGGAGAGTACGCTAAAAAGACTACCCGTAGGAACCTACGTATACTCTTCTTTTTATTCCGAGCTTAAAGGCAAAGCGTTGGTCGGATCGCTCTGTATTATTCCGTATATGTATCTGCGAGCCATATACTTCGAATGACTATGATAGTAAATAAGTAAACGCGTACAAGTTTACGAGTATTGCACCATATAACGGACGACAGTAAAGTTCATTGAGCTCTAGTATATAGTATAGGTAATATAAGTAGGATCATTCAAATTCTTATCAAAATAACGTTTAAGTTATTTTATCAGTCTATAGATTATGCTTGTGCAGAACATGCCACCAAATAGGCCGAATAGTAGTATATTAAAATTTACAGTGTAGGTACTATGTTAAGATATACTTAACTTAGTTAAAGTAGGTACGTTGGTAACTAAATATTCAATTATTAGTTTTTATACCTAAAATATAATTGTCAGTCTGTAGTTTCTCTAACTCAGGCCTATCTCACTTATCATTTGGAAGTCACTAGAATAGAATTAGGTATCAAATAACATTACCCGATAAGTAATTGAATAGTTTCGTAATATTGTTTTTTTACGTTAATGACATGTACTTGTCCAACCGATTGCACAAATGCTCTATTTCTTATGAAAAGTAAGTAGGTACCTACATATATTAATTTTATTTTGTAGAAGTTTAAAGGATATCAGACTTGTTTGAAGGTAGGTAGTGAGTAGATAGGCAAGATTATTGGATAGTTGTCTTGTTCAATGGTTAGGTATTTTCATTTTTCCTCTAGCTAACTGTTGTTTCAAAATACATTGTTTTTTTCCATATAACTTGCTCAACAATAGGTATATACATAATTATTAACCCTTAATACAACAAAGGGAAATATATCCCACTTAGTCTAAACTAACTTTGAACCTTAAGGAATACCTTCACCACAGGGAGATTAATAACATTTTCTAGAAAAAATATACAACAGCGATTGAATGCTTTATGTAGGGTTATTATTGGCTATGTGCAAATCTAGTAATGGCAGACAGAAAACGACCGCAGCGCACAACATGGCAGAAATTGGAAACAAATGCGGATGATAATTTGTCAAATTGTTGATTGCAGAACAAAATCAAAGTGAAGAAATGCGTTGTTAACTGCAAAAATAACGGCCTCAATGGCAAATGTACATTTTATATTTTCCTACAAAATAAAACAACGAAAAAAATGGATTTCTATTGTGAAAAAAAAGAAGTAAGTGTTTTATTATTATATTCATTTTATAGTACAACTATTGAAAAAATAGCACTTAAAAAATTTCAAAAATGCTATTTTAATCTTTGGTTTTATTTATATTAGCAAAGAAAACTAACAATGTTTACATTGTTATTATTTGAAAACTTCCGCAAATGTTGTAAACGCTACGCGTCGCCACCGTCGCGCACATAGCCAAATTCATTTTCCTGCCCTTATGCCCACACTACGGTTATTGTATTAGGTCAAAATGTTCTTATACTAATATTCTTTTAGCGAAACCACGTACCTAGTTAGATTAATGTCATTAGAATTGAAAATCCTAGAGAAAATATTAAAGTCTTGTTGTATTAAGGGTTAAAGAAAACCGCATCAAAATCCGTTATGTAGTTTTAAAGATCTAAAGCACACGTCGTAGGGACAAACAGCTTGAGGCGACTTTGTTTTATACTAAGTATGTATCGATTTGATACGATATGAATATGAATTTTATTCTCTAAACAAAAATGAAGTATGGACACCCTATTTATTTTGATAGAGTCGAAGTTTTTGTCTAAATTACACACTTATTGATATACCAGAAACCATGTTTGTAATTGTACTATAACCATGTTCATGATAGGGAGAGTATACGTACCTCTTAACATTCTCCTGATAACATTCCTTTCGCACAGTGACCAGGAAACTGCACAAGTTTAAGTAAGAAATCTGCCAAACCCTGTAAACAACAAAAAACGTTAATAAAACTATTTGAAGGTTCTAGATCGCTCTAAAATGTTACTGCAGCACTGAAGAACGAAACCACCGTATTTGATTGCTTAGAACAGTCAGCTCTGCAAGGTTAATTTTATATTTAAAACATAAGAGACTTACACACTTTTTTCTTTTCTACATAACTAACAATGGGTTTTATTTGATTAGGCTTAATCTGTCCAATCTACGAATCTGTATAAAACTTGAAGAAAGGCACTATAATTACTTAATACCTATCTACGTAGCCGTCTCTTATATACTCACACTTAAACAATCCATGCACACTGAAAACGGTAATACAAAGATGTAGAACGGCGCAACAAGTTGGGCAACGAAAAAGGAGACAAATACAAGAACGAGGAACCATAATATGGATATGAAGAAGTTGCCCATAGTATTTCTGTAAAAATAATGTTAAGGATTAGTGTTTAAAACGGAAGGCAGTAGGTATTATACCAAAAGCTTAGGTCGGTAGGTAAGCACCTACCTACTTACCTATTTCTTCCGAATTAGGTTAACAAGTAAGTACCGCACCTCCAGCAAAGAATTCTGTCACTACCTACCTCTACGACTTTAGAACGTTTACTTGAATGTAAATAAGTCAGAAAGTAAAAAAACAACAGCAACAATAAATGACATTGACAAACACAGCTTTGTTTTTTAATTTGTGTAATACCTAATTTCGTGTTCGGTTTCAGGTTTTCAGTCTGCACCTTCATTCAACTACCCATTAAAAAAATAAACTGCGTAAAGCACATTGAGGGTTAATTTCCCGAGGTCAAATATTGCGTGGCATCAACGAAATCGGTACCTACCTACTTACAAACATAGTTACGTATGTACATTGTATATTATTTTCTTGTTAGGTGAAATAGTAATTTATGTGGGGCATTAAACATTTCATAGGATCCCAGAAAAATAGCTGAACGTCAAAATAGTCACGTAATTAATTTCCGAAAATATTTATGCAATACAACGAAAGGTTATTAAAAAAGAAACAGAAACCCTGTCCCAGAATCTAACCGAACTATTCTCACCTCCCGGGATGATCCTACCCTCACCGGGAGCAACTAGGTATACTCACGTGCCAGCTTTTTCGCAAATTAATGTAAAAGTACTCCATTTTATAGTAGGTACCTACCTACTAGACATTTTTTCTTTCACTGTGTTTAAAAAATAAAAATCATCTCTGTGTTTTGTTTTCATTCCCGTGGTTTCGGTTCCGTATTTGATATGGCAATGCAAAAAAGACACGGGAAAGAAAAAATGTTAATTGTTGTGCCTTATAAAACAATGTGGGATTTGTACCTACTGTTGTGTATAGTTGCACTTCTAATACACGAGCAGGCGGACCATCAATACAGACACTCGCTGAGGCATTGGTTACGTGCGTGCTTTAGTTAAGTCGCAGCTTGGGGCGAGTCCAATTTGGTCAGGTTCAATGCGCTTAAGACCTAGGCGTGTGTCAAAACGTCATGCACATCAGCTGGTGGACTCTTAATTTACGCTAATCAAACGGTTTAACTCAAGTTTCATATTGCGAACCAGGCCAGGACCTGGCTGAGTCTGTGGTTCCTGCGCAATTTGTATAGTCTGGAGTGCTTCAAATCACGGGTGAAAAGGATAAAATACAATATTGGTAAATAATAAGCAGCAGCCGTGAATTCCCCATACCTACCTTATTGTTCTTCCTAACACGATGCCAAATTGTTTCGAATTGTGTATGTTAGCAGTAGTAGCTTTTATATGCGGTAAAATAGGACTTTTAAAAAACAAAGGGTTAATTGGAATTGTCGTATATGAATCGATGAGGTTTGAGTGAATTCTTAAATCTCTTAAAACTGACATTGCTAGGCTAGATGAACTTACATTAATTAAAAACTTATTTTCAGCATAGCAGTTAGCCCCCCGTTTTCCAAATGGTCCCATTTTACCGGTACTTTAAAAGTTGGTTATTAACTTCTTTTTTGTCTAAAATAAATGCTTTGTTTCCTTTACCAATTTGTTTAAACCACTATTCAAACTAGGTTGAAATATTATGGGGATAATTGCCTAGGATCTCTGCAACACCAGAAAACAATTGTCAGTCCTTGCTCCAAACATCCTGTATGAACGATTATTGTGTTTTAATTTCATTCCCGTGGCAGTTTGTCTCATTGCCGTGCAAGCCTGTTTAATCGCCGTGTCTTGAAAATGTTATCTCGTATATCGCCTTATTCCAGGAATACATACATTTAATAATGATAATACATACTTTTGAATACTTACTAATAAACGATAAGCGTGAATATTTTAATAAAAACTCTAATTAAAAAAAAATACGGATCTGACCATTTATTGGGTTTGCTATTTTAAATCCACCCTAAAAATCTTCACCGTCATTGGAACGGACCGCATAGATGTGAACTTTGAACTAGAATAAAAGTTACTGCAAATTCAGTATTCTTCATTGTGTCCTGATTATGTTACATTTAAGGAGCTCTTCATTTATATGGGCCCTGGTTCGGACATTGCTTTACATATCTGTACATACACAAACAGGATCTTTGTTGTGTAAAGAACTAAAGATAAAAGTTCCCGTTTGGATAAAATGTTTTGGATCAAAGCTTACTCCACATAAACGAAATAAAAAAATCAGATTTGACAGCTGAAAGCGAATGACATTCAGAATTTGTTGTTGTGCCAGCAAAAAAGTTGTATATCTGTTGTCCTTTATTTTTATAATTTTAAGAATCTTTTTATGGTCACTTAACTTCGTCAACAATAAAACTATGACTGACTATTTTGAAGAACTAGGATTCAGGCCGTTGGAAGAAGGGGAACGGCCTAATCATTGGCTCGATATGGCCAGGTTCCTAGTCGATTTTGGCCTATATGAAGACAATTTTACAGGGGAATGGCCCAGGTGAAATAGCATGTTTAATATTGTAAATTTAATGCTTATGTAAATGCTTTGTTGGGGTGTCAAGTTTAAAAACGGACAACAATGTAGATCTACCATAATGTGCTTGTAAGCTCCTATCTCAAATTTCTTGCGAGACGATTTTTTATGTGAAGAGGTTGTAATTAACTAGTACTTCAGATTCTTCTCCATGGCAATTTTCCACATTTTGAGGCCAACCAAGGCTCACTAATTATTGACCTGTATGAGACAATAGACAGAACCCATTTGCTTAAAATTCTGTCTGAAAACAAAATGCTTGTAAATATCCCACTTACAACTTTGTAACTAGTATTTTACATTACAGGCTACCTCCACCAGCATCTAAGGAAGTGGTAGACAATTTGCCAGAAGTGACAATGGATGATAAGCACAAGGATTGTCCTATATGTTTGAAGAAATTTAATAGTGAAGAGAAACTAAAACAAATGCCCTGCCAGCATACATTCCATCCCAAGTGTATTTTAACTTGGTTGAATAAGGTGAGATCTGGAGATTAGCTTTGTTTTCTTTTTTTTTTCTCTGCATACAGAATGATGGCAACTTTATATTTTTTTTATTTTAAGGCGTCTGTGGTCCAGTTGGTCGGACACTTGACTTGAACCGGGAGGTCCCGGGTTCGTGTACCAATGGGACTCTTTTAGAGCTAGAGAGCCTATCTATGCAACACAATGCTCGTACGGTGAAGGACAACATTGTGATGAAACCCGCACACCACAAGGTGTGTGAACCCTATAATGGCGATGGGCTCACCCCCTGTCACGTTGGGTTAAATACGCTTGGTGAACCATGGGTACTTGCTTTAGCAAGTGCCTCTGCCTACCCCTCTTTGGGATTAAAGGCGTGAAGTGTATTTATTTTTTTTTTATTTTAAGGATCATATTGAGCTTTCTTGGGATATATTGTTTCTTATCAGGGGTTGAGTGACATTGTTGAGTTTTAATAATATTTGAAAACTATGTTTGAAATTGCAAGTCTTAATCCATTATATGTTACATCTAATAAATACACTGATTATTTTTTAGTAGGTAGGAATAATTATCTCAATAATGCCATATCAATGTGATTAATTTTCTTTCAGACTAACTCGTGTCCATTTTGTCGATATGAGTTAAAGACTGATGATACGGGGTATGAAGCATTTAAGAAAGAAAAGAAAAGAGCAGTTCAGAGGACAGAAGATTTGGATCAACTTCATAATTCCATGTTTAGCTAGCATTTTCCTTAACCTTTGGCTTCTTACTTGTAATTATTCATTGTTTTAGCCACTGGAAGAATATTATTTTATGTAGTAAATTATTTTTACTAATTAACATGTTTATTTGTTGCACATATCTATGCTGTGAGCATGGATAATATGTATTAAAAGATATTATCTTTAAGTTTAACAGTGGGTTAAATCTATAATATGGTGTAATCATTTCTTTGTGGGATGATTGTATGACTGCTGATTAACTATTATTGATAACTGTTGGTAAAGGTGTATGGTAATATATCTGTGGTAGAGGTGTGGGTAATATTAACTACTGTACCTATTACTACTTTTGTGTGTACTAGTAATGAGACTTATTTATTTGGGGTTCTTATTAGTATACTTTGAATCATTGGGATCTTTTGTTTACAGTAATTAGACACAATAGAATTTTTACTGCAATTAAGGCTGTTTACTGACCGCAAATATGTTTATAAAAATGGATGACTCATTGTCATACTATTGAAACACAGGATATTTTTTTCTGATCAATCGTTAAGTACGCAACCAACACTCTGCTAGTGTCATATGTTTAAAAAACTAACCTAACACATTACTTCTGCCCTAAAAGTAAGTCTTGTGTCACTAGTGTGACCATGAGTCATCCACTGTTTATAGTTGTATTCAATGTAAAAATAAAATGGAAAATAATGTAGACTTGCACTTTGCAACATTTTAATTATTTTTTGTAAAGTGGTAATCTATGAATGAAGTTTTCTTTTTTCAAATCATAATATGTATGACAATGTCAACTGTCTGTTAAAATTTGTTGTTTTTGTAAACATGTCAACTTATTCAAAATTTTTGTGTATTTTATTTTGAAAAACTAAAAAAATAGCCAAATAAAAATGAATAAGACATCTCACCATGACTCCCACGCGAAAGTTGTTAAAAAGTAAGTAAAGTGTGAATTTTCTGTGAAAGTGGGTGTTATACCTACTACGCCATATCAAGACAGTCGTACCAAGACTAAGAAAAGTGTAATACATAAGTCGTCATAGTCAGGCTTACTAGACCGATTAAGTGGATCCGTCCGATCGTGCTAGCTTGCTTACTTGCTTGATATAACAAGACTGAGCACACTTCGACAGTTTTCCCGTATAAATAAATACTCCTTCACGCATATTCTTCATTTCTTTTTTTCCACTGCTCGTGGTCTGCGCTACAGCGATTTTTAGTGCTTGGAAAGTTTGCCCAACTTGACAATCGTCATCGTCAACATCTGACTGCATGCGATATTTAGCAATGTCTTGATATCTTATGGTGGCCATACATGCTACGAGAAATCGTTACGATCAGACTGTGCAGTTCGAACGGTACAGTTTATCGTACATGACATACAAGCAAAAAAACTGCACAGAACACGTAGCGATTTATCGGTACCGTTCGAACTGCACGGTCTGATCGTAACGATTTCTCGTAGCATGTATGACCACCAGTTGTATAATACCTGCTAAGATTTCTTTTATACCAATCTGAGAATATATACCTGTACGGTTAGTATGCGTAGACTTGTCTCTATAGCGCGTGTCAGAGCAGTAATACATACCTATTCAAGTCGCTCGAGTCAACTAGAAAAAAGTACAATGTAATTGCCCTAACCATTAACTTACAAAGAGTAACATTGTAGAACGCAGCAAAGAATTGAGAAAAAATCCCGCGTTTACAGTAAAGGCCATCATGCTTCTATCTCTGCTCTGCAACGCCGGACAAAGTGCGATAGTCTACTTTGGGTGTTATCAGAAACAATTATAGGAATTGTTACTCTGAGAAGGGCAATAGAAAGAGATTCAAGACTACGTTTTCATAATAAGCGTACTGACCGGTCACCCAATTTAGCCCTTAAAAACATGCTATCTCATTCCGACGTTTACCAACTGAAAATGTAATAATTATTATTCAGTCATTTTTAATTATTCTTTCAGAATTTGCAAATGTCCGAAGAAAGTTCAAAAGATTTGCAAGCGGGAGACGATAGACAGCGCCAAAGATGTTGCCGAAATTGTCGAGGCCCTCACTGAACTTTCCGAGGGTGAGTGAATTAACACAAGATAATTTACTTTCCTATGCTGGTAGTAATTTTGTAGAATTTGGTCGGAGAACTGTGCATCTTCAATAAATATTATAAAGAGGAAAAGGTTTGACTTTTTGTTTGTTTGTTTGAACTGAATAGGCTCCGAAACTAGTGGACAGATTTGGAATTTTCTTTCACTGTTGGAAAACTATATACATTATTTCTGATTAACATAGGCTATATTTTATCCCCAAATCCGACTTTTTTTTTTGTTGACGAGGGGGAAATCCTCATGGACACCCCGGCGCTATGGGAATGGCGACGGGGTAGTGTCAGACTTCTAGTGACTAAAACCCCCCAATCACCTTAATTTATCGCTGGTTCTGGGTGGGTCCTGGGCACCCAGAGGACATTCTTTAGGGCCCACCCAACGAGCGACCAGTCCCTTTGGGCCTCGAGTGGTTCGGCGGAAACCGGGCCATTCACCGGCGACCATCGCGGGACCGTTTGTGCAGGTGCCGGGGACCCCACTCCGACACCTACGGCCCGGATGACCCCTTTTAGGACGCCTTATACGCAGGCAGGGGATACCGTAGTCCAATTCTTCCTAAGGGCCCGGAACTATAGGGCGAGGCTAAAGAACCCTGATACACACATTTTTTTTTGCTCATAATTTGGCACATTTACGTATTATAAGCAAGATTTTTGTAGTATTTAATTTTTTTTTTTTAAAGTTGTAGGTTGTAGTGTTTTATTTAATATCTACTAAAAACCGCATCAAAGTCGGTTCCGTATTTTTAAAGATATAAGCATACATAGGAACAGACAGCTAGAAGCGAATTTGTTTTAAACTGTGTATTGATTAGGTATGTGTTTGTATTGCTTTGCAGCGGCGTCATCACGGCGTAAAAGACAAAAGATTGAATCAAGACTGAAACCTAAACAACATACATTTGTACCCAAACACTACAAGGATACCTGTGTCCCCATGGTGCCTTCGATGCATACCAGGTATACTAGATACATACTTACTTGTCAATTATTTCGTACTAACTGCTGCTGTATTACCATTTCCTTTTTTCCTGAAGTATGTTCATCATCAATTTACACTAAGAGAAACATTTTTATTTTATTTCCAACTGGGGTATGGTGATTTCCAATAATTATTATCATTATGATAAAGCTAGAATGATACGTAGAAGCGGTACAGACAGCCGGCGGACGGACAGCGGGACTATTACGCGCTTCAAGCAAGAAACGTGAAAATATTATTAAAAAGTACACTCGTGAGCAAAGGTTCTGGGTTATATATAAAACTTCAATAAAATTTATATTTTTCTAATTGAATACAAGGCAACAATTCTTTATCATTTTCTTTTATGCTATTTTATTGTCTTTAGAAACAGTTTCTTTCTCTCTAACTTACACAAAATTATGTACGATCCGGATTTTTTGCACGGATCTATATACGCATTGTCCGATTAGCAAATAATTGCCAATTGATAGGGGATTCCGCTTGTATCCAAGTATAACAAATAGCAGCGCATTATATAAATGTCTTGTCATAACTTTTTTGGAGCAATGCTAGTTGTTCAGAACTTTTAGGAAGCAAAATAAAGTTTGCAAAAACAACAATGACGAATGTAGACTTACGGGGACTGTTTCAGGATTTGTAGAAACTCGGAACACTGTCTACTAAAAATCCCGCCCCCGCACCGGGCTACGTGTGTAGGTATAGTAGCCTTTAAAATGTAGGTAACAGAGGTTATATTTAACTAATTTACTTCTAACATTTTTCCAGATTGCGGTACATAGGACACTGCCCACCTTACCCTCCGAGGAAGACTAAGGAAAAGTGCGTATATTAACAAACCATTTACTGTCTATTGATTAAATAGCTACCTCTTTGCTTTGCCCAGGTTTAATCGGATAGTTGATTTTTAAGGAATACGTAAACTTATAGGTAGTTGTACGTGTCCTGTTTTCTCCTTAAGCAATTTCAGGTGTATTCGAGTTTATGTGTAGGTAAATTAAACTATAGGAGGCCTATCGAGGCCCACCCAGGAGGATACTTCGACCATTGACGGATTCTGGCATGAAAAGTACTGTCAACCGGATGTATGAAAATGTTTAAAAATGTGAATGAGACGAGATGTATAACGGATATGCAGACTAAGCCTACGCAGACAGTCCGATGTGAGGTGTGTTTTGTATGTACATAATTATATCAACAGTAAGCATGGCCCCAAGCATAGTACAGTGCTGTCTTGATGGAAGACGTACACACGTGAACAGTACTCGAAACCGGATGTATGCATGTAGATGAAGCGAAAGAAGTATGTCGGGACCGTGACTTTGTCTACCTCTCTGGGAGACAGGCGTGAAATGTATCTTACATACACTTTCTTTTCAGACCCTACGACTCGTTCGATTTTGATGCAATGTCTGATGAAGATGTAATACGTTCCGGAAAGACTGTTTACAAGAAGAGGGTGCGCTATTACGATATGATGCCGGGAGACATCATTTTGCCAACTCCTGCGCCTATCATTAAGCACACAGAATCTGATGTATCTATATTGAACGTAAGTTGCCTAATATTAAAATTAACCCCACGCGAGAATACATATATGTATATACTTAATTTTCTAATACGCCTTGTATTGGAAGAAAACTAAACAGAGTGGAAATTAATTATTGATACGGAAACAATAAAAATATAGTAATTAATGTCTATGGCTGTAATAAATGCATAAAATCTGGAATCGTAAATATTTTCATGTATCTAGTTTATTCTGTAACCGTTTATTAATACCGTTAGATACCTAGAGCACCTCCATGGGCATCAGTTTTTCGATATCTTGTTTAGTTTAGAAATAACCGAGTGAGATCATTTATCGTGTTCACCCTACATAACAGTCTTATAATATAATCGCAACCTCTATACCGCGCTTTACGTGATGCGCGTGCGGCGAATATAGCTAACCGCTATGTCTCGTGTACATAGCGGTATAATATTTCTTTTTAATTTTTCCTTTCGTTCTAAGGTGGCCAGTCCGAAAACTAGCGGCGAAGTAATACAAGCCCAACGAGCATTCCTGAAGCTAAAAGACATGAACCCGCCAATACCAGGCAAATCTGGACACGAGTGAGTTGTCAGCTACCTATGCAATTTATTTGAAAATCTAAGGTATTTTCGTAAAACTGGACGCAATACAATTAGTACACAAAGAATTAGGTAGATGGCGCTAAATAGTTGCACAGGTTGTATCGTCTATATGGATATTAGGACATCCTATTATGCTATGGGATGAAATCCTCAATATAATTAGTAGAACAAAGCTTAAATGTGATCTTTGCCTAACCCTCTAAGAAACGGACGTTACGTATATTTTCGTTACGTTAGGTATATTTGTATGTAAGTATGCGCTTGAAGCTTAAATCAATGTCAATGCATGGAAACAAAACCGTTCGTTATCTTACTAATACTGATATTATTTTTTCAGTTTGTTCAAACCGCACAGTGGTATAGTAATAAACCAGGATGACGAGTTCGTGCCAGATGCAGTGGCTATGCCTGGAGGCAGAATTAGCAGGTTTTTATCACGAACTCTATAATAAAGTTTGATCTGTTACTTTCCTCAGACGATGTTACCCTATGTTTATCCAGTTTCCGTGGGTATTTCCGTGTAAAATATAGTCTGTCATATTCCAGGTGTCTGTCATCTGTCTGCCCACCAAGTTTAGTCAAAATACAATCAGTAGTTTTCGTGAAAATGTAACAAGCAAACTTAGTTTTAAATCTTGTAATATTAATAAGGTCAGAGCCGCTAACAGGAAAGACGTGTCTTATTGACATATGATAAAAATACCGGGGTCCTTAGTCGTTTAAATACGGAAAACATTTTTTAGTTCAATAAATATTTTCATGTCGGTCTATAGATTGACAAGGTTTAGGAAAGGATCTAGGAAATATTTTATCCAGTTTGTTCTTGATTCTACTTGTAACTCTTGTGTTTAAACTATTTTGCTTCCTTTTAGGAGATCGAAACGCAAGCCTTGCTGTAAAAAAGGAGGGTAAGTGTCGCTTGTCTTCTTTTGCTTTTAATAGTAAATGCAATTATGTAGTGGGACTGAGTACCTATAATTGAATACTATTAAATAATTACTTTAGAAACGTCTCGATAAGAAAACACAATTTAAATTGTTGTTTGTTCTTTACAGAATTTGTTTCGACAAAAAATGCACTCGTAAGTTGTGTCGGTAAGTGCTTATTTCGTTTCTTTGTCTTGTTATACGAGTGCAACTAATCGATCCGGACTCCCTAAAGAAATAATTCTTGCAACGAAATAAAACTAGTAAAAAATCATCATTTTTCACTACCATCGTAATCAAGTGACAGAATAATACAAATAAACATTTTGTGTATTGAGTGTTTTAAAAAAATAAATAAACAAGAACTTGCATAACTCGCACAGTTAGAACAAAAGTAGACTTTGCAATAGCAATTTTTGTGATTTGATTCATAGTCATACACGTTTGTTATAAGTTATAACTGTTGATACGAATGATTGTCATGTTATAATTCGGTGGTGTACTTTGGCACCAATGATATCTCTTTCGAAATACATGCCATATTGTAAAGATTTTCGTGGCTTCGTAGATCGTTACTTCTTACGCTTACTTTGTAATTAATATATTAATTTATTTCTAGAAAAGCACGGCAACGAAGAATGAAAGCTAAGAAGCATGGCAGGTAAATTTTCTATCTACGTGGTGACATTATAAAAACCTAAGAATCTAGATATAGTTGGGGTAGGAAACAGAAGAAGAAATATTAACGTGATTGATCTATACTAGCGCCATTAGTTCTTTAATTTCCTACCATGTTGACAATCGAGGATTTTACTTTAAAAAAAAACAGTTGTGGATGTCTAAGATACAATAGGTAAGTAATGCTTCTTTTCCTCTGAAAGTTACACCTACATTGATTTCAGCAGGTACAACTGTTCAACAGAAAACGATAGCCGATTTTTGTACTTGAAGGATTTGAAACTCCGATCGGCTTTTTATAGTCCCTAGTAGGTATATTCGTTACGCCATCTGTGATCGATTGTCTTAAAAGAATGACGTTTCAATTTTGGAAAATTGCATCGCTCTGCTGTTATATACATGTATTATACATATATCTATAAAATAATGATCGCATCAAAATCCATTGCGAAGTTTTAAATATCCAACATACATAGGGACAGACAGCGGGAAGCGACTTTGTTCTATACTATGT
>SJJU01006678.1:0-18968 GCA_012932125.1 Conopomorpha cramerella
TAATTTATTACGTAACAAGTTAGCGAGCCATTTATCCGTCTCCGCTAATTGCCAAACTGAAGACACCGAGGAAATGTCAAGGTCTCTAAAGTTTCTGTTCAACTTACCTGGGATACTCACATCTGCCGCCCTAGCACAGCGCTCCAAGAAATAATGACAAGACATTATAATGCCTATGACTTATTTCGATGTATATGTTATTGTTATTGTAATGTTTCATAGTGCGAACCGCCAGGAATTACTTGCCGGAATCTGTTTCCTGTGCAGTACAGTCTGAAGGTCTTCAAATCGCGGGTGAGTAGGTACCTTATGAACAATTGTGATCCATCGTAGACCACATCGCTGATTAACATTAGGCAGGATAACTCAATATTGTTCTCAGGGTATATAGGCGCGACTATATCAAAGACAAGAGACATTTGTTACTGTACTCGACGTTTTAACGCAGTTGCATGCGTCGTGGTCACGAGTGGAATGAGTTGTAATGTCTGTGCGCGTTTCATTAAAAATGATCAGGCAGGATGGTGGTCAAACGCTTGTTTATTGAGATAAAAAAAAATCCTTTTGGTAGATTATGCGTGAAAGAGTAACAAAAATCCAAACTTACAAACGTCCATCCAAACTTTCGCGTTTATAATATTAATACGAATATCTTTACGATATTAACGTGTATGTTTTGTGCTTTAGTCAGCTGTCTCGTTGTTATTGTTCACGATAGAGTTACGCGTTTACAAACATTCAGCATATAAATCTGAAATTATGAATAAGCAAACCAGCATTTCCATGAAATAGTCAGCCATTTTTTTATTGCGAGTAAAAAATAAGTTCTTCAGTAGCGCAAGGATTTTTCTATTGTGTGCTCGGGATGTAAATTGTGTTGTAATCTATTGTTCAGTGCTGAGATTTATGTATCTTTTCTGTAACATGGTTTTGTTCCATTTTGCGAGGAACGTCTCCCATACAAGTAATAAAATCCGGCCATACTTTCTATAGCGTTTCGGCTTCGGTATGGACATAAATTTCGTTATTATTCTGGCTCGGCTGGCTGCTCCCAAATATATAGGACAGATATTGCATTATTGCACTTATGAGTTTATGATACTGTGTAAACTTAGGCGGTATTTGCGTGAAACTTATTGTATTTTCAATAACTTAGCAAGGAACGTAACTAAGTATTACTGAATTGGCAAAGCAATCTTTTATCTATCTTCTGACATACTAATTCATTAAAAAATCTTTAAGTTAAATGTGTTTAACAATGTAATACCTACCTTAAATCACTAATTTATTTGAAATGTTATACCGATTTATATTCAAGAAATCTGGAATTTTAAAACGAACTTTAGGTGAGATTGGCACACCATTAATTTCTTCCTCCATTTATCACTATCAGCCGTTACCACCGCACTTTCGCATTGTGCAGGCTGATAACGACCAAATTAAATGTCAATTTTTCTCTATTTTTTTGGTTTAGAATATACCTGAAGCCCCCTTAAAAATAAAATGTAGTCCCACCAACCTCATAGAACCTTGCCTAAAGGTAGTAAATATACTAGTGGAAGTAAGTCAAGATATGAAATGCAAGAACTTATTATTTCACTTCAACTTCCAACAATCTTTAATATTAACTGGTACGCTGTAACCTCGTTTAAATTGCAAGGGTCTTAATACAAAAGACATTACAGCTGAAACGCTAATCTCAGCCTAACTCCGGGTCAAACATATTAAATTTGCAGTCGAGAACTAATTTGAAATTGATATTCTAGTTAGCCCATTGGTTCTTAACTTGTAGTACGAATGAGTTTTTATTAAATATTAATAAAATTGTAGAGCCATTGAAAATGATTAAAAGGTTTAATTTGTAAAATAATGATAATAGTAACGTGTTTTTTTCACCATAGTGAGTGATAAAAGCGGTCAGAGGATTTTTTCAACTATACTCATCCATCATGGACAATTTTGTACAAAGTACCCACAGAAACAATTTCGGTTAGAATTGCTTTTCGTTTTATTATTTCTACAATGTCATTATTCTTTGTCAGAATATCTTGGGGTAAGAATAGGACAGAAACAAATAAAAGAACGGGAACCATCTTAAGTACTATTGTCAAAATTTGGATAAATGCTGATTGTTAATCAAAACCACAGCAGGGCAAAATTAATTAATTGCACTTTAAATGGGCCGGGTGAGTAGAGGTCGCCCCAGAAGGACATATAAAGACCAGATTGGTGATGTCCTGACCGAAGGTGGCGTGGAAAGTACTCGAAACCGGAGGTCATGTATGAAAAGATGTATGAATGTAGATGAAGCGAAAGGGGTGTGTCAGGATCGTGACAAATGGAGATCTGTAGTCTCTGCCTACCCCTCTGGGAGACAGTCGTGAAGTGTATGGATGTATGTATGTACTTTAAAGATCTTTTTGATGAATTACTAAAACATAATTTTATTTAGCCCACTATTTATTTACTTGCTTGTACTTTAAAATATCATGCAATATGTCTTGAAAAGGTTTGATAAAGAATTCCGATAGAAGTTTAAGGACCACTGGTGAATAGTAGACGGGCTTATCTAAAACGGTGTCGGAGACTGTACCTCCGGGTGCGCCCGGAATTACCAACAGCCGAGCAGTTTGTCACTAACACAAACTAATATTAATATCTTATCTATTTTGATAGGTTAGTTAATTCTTCTGTGATATTACTATTACGTTATGACTCTTACAATGACTTTATCTTTTTCCCCGTGTAAGTTTATAATAAAACTAATAGACTCAGTTTCGCTACTCGGTAAACAAACTACTTATACGTACTTTCGCATATTTTGCCAGAAAGCGGTTGAGTGATTAACAAACATTCCTGATTGAGTCGTGTGCTCCATCGTAGATCACATCGCTGCTTAACATCAGGCAGGATGGCGGTCAAACTCTTGTTTACTGTGTTAAAAAAAAAATTGCGTAACTTTGTACAATTATATGGAGTTGTCTTTTTCTTGGGTATCTTATTTATCCATGTAGGCTAACAGATTTTAAATATCATTACATACTATAAAAAAGAAGTCGCTTCCCGCTGTCTGTCTCTATGTATTCTTATATCTTTAAAAGTACGCAACGGATTTAGATGCGGTTTAATAGATAGAGTGATTCCAGACGAAGGTTTGTTTGTATATTACATGCATAATAAAGTCGAGAAACACTTAGTATTAGTATGCATTCATGCGTAGCCGGGGCGGCCGCTAGTATATAATATTTAAGTCTAGTTCTTCTGGCCCACAAAAGAAACTATTCAGAACCGGCAGCGGAGAGATGTACCTCTAATATCCTATGAATTCATTATTATTTATGGGGCAAGGTGTACTGGAAGGGAAATATCCTGTTATATATTATTTTATTACTTTGTCAATAAATTGCATCGTAAAACAGTTTTCCTTTTGACATGTTAAGCGCAAGTGATGACATTGTTCGAGTGAAAAGCAATTTCGCACTACTATGACGCGGTGGTATAACAGAAATTGAACCTTATAATCATTTTAAAAGCATTTTACATAAAAGCGAATATCACTTGTGCTCGGCGAAAGTGTTTACTCGTGTTTAAACTTTGCTGACATTTTCGCTCCAGCGAGTTAGGTAATAGAGACAGGAGGCGTTCCTTGAAATATAAAACTTTAGGTAACTCTAAAAAAAGGAGGTGCTTCTTTAGAGTTATTTTACTTACTGCAACACTACATAGCTATCTAAACTAAAGAGAAAAATTCTGATATTATAATATATCAGAATAAAAAGGTTCTTAAGGAACTTTAGTACGGGAGAAAGAAGTATTGGAGGTGAATGGGTGAATGAATGAAGACAAATATTTTTTTTGTATTGCCATTATTCTAAGTATTTACTTTACTAATTCTATCAAATCACCAGGATTAAAGGCAAGATAACTACAAAAATCTCAATATGCATAGGTGACACGCTAGTGGTATGGGAATCAAATTAGAAACCGTTTGGAGCCAAGTCACACAACTCCGTACTACTGACGGTGATAAAATGTGTGGATCTTAAAAGTTTAAAACGGGTATTATAGCGCGAAAATTAACCAAAGATAAGCTAATATAGATAAGATGATAATAATAACTTCTTACCTACGAGTACATTTACAAGGGTTCATCGTAACTTTGCCGCCCGTATAACTAAGACAACTTTATAGGTTACATTTTAATGTATTCCGGGTTCAGACCGAAGCCACTTAGAATATTTACGTGTGAATTTGGTGAAATATCTCTACAACCTGTTAGTCGGGCGAGTTGGTTTTGAAAGTAAACCTACATTTTAGATTCATGGTAAAAATATTTCATTATGGGATCAACGTCTGGAAGTGAAAAAAAAAATGTATAGCACCTTAACAGCGAAACACATCAACAGTAGACTTCGGATTAAAAGGGTATTTCCAACTTACTCTACATAACTAAACTAAATACTCCATCCCCATAAACCTAGCCAAGCAACACTGATATTTTTTACAGATTATATTATTTTTATATTCTTTCTTTTGATATTATTTATTTATTACATTTTTTTTCGCACCTATATATCCGGTAAACAATATTGAGTAATAGTGTCTGTGCGCGTTTCATTAAAAAACATTGATATTGACTTGACGTACCTATTTATGTACAAATTACAATGAGTAATAAGTAATAGTCTCTGTCAGAACCAATGACGGGTATACACTAAAACCTTATCTCTATAGAACAGGAGTTCAAGTTTCAATCTCTAACTTTATCCACAAAAGACGAGAGTTAACGTGACTGTAAGGTACTGTCGGATACACAAATTAAGCTATAATGTTTAGTGAAGGTGGTCAAATTGAAAAAGTATTGTATTTTAGCTCGGACTTTCACTCGGACTTTGACTCAAGTCATCATCAGCCACATAACGTCCACTGCTGGATGTGGGCCTACCCCAATGATTTCTATGATCAAGTAAATTTCTATAAAAGTCACTTTTAAAATATATCTCAATCTTGGGTCCTATACTATACCTATACGAACTGTAATCAATATGTTTCCATTTCCACCTCACGCCAGTCTTTCGAACGGGCTGAGTATCTACTGCGGTTCTGAAACATCTCTTTTGCTACAGCTAGATATACATGCTCCCCATTTTGTAGTATAGCTCACGCTACCACCCGTCAGGAAACAACCTATTTGGTCGATGTACCTATTTCTGGGACCATTGATTTGTATAATTTTATTGTATTACTAGTTGTCCCGGCAAACATTTGTTTTGCCGTAGGGAGATTTGTACCTCGTATATTGGAAAAAATACACCTTTTAAACCTTCCCTGGACTTCCACGTGTAATTCAAGGCCAAAATTAGCCAAATCGGTCCAGTCGTTCTCGAGTTTTAGCGAGACTAACGAACATCAATTCATTTTTATATATATAGACTAGCTGTCCCGGCAAACATTTGTTTTGCCATAATAAGTTGCCTTTGTAACCCGTGTATTGGGAGAAATACAACTGGTAGATCCATAAAAAATAGATAGTAGCCGATTCTCAGACCTACTGAATACGCATATAAAATTTGGTAATAATCGGTCAAGCCGTTTCGGAGGAGTATGGCAACGAAAACTGTGACACGAGAATTTTATATATTAGATTATAAAGTAAATGGACCGGAATAACGTAGCATGGCAACTGCGGCAAAAGTTTTGATTTAATGAAAATAATATTAAGATGCGAAGATAAATATCCTAAATGAAAAGGATGAATTAATAGCAAAACTCTTGAATAACTTGCAGAATTCAATTATATCAAAATCCTAATAACTTGGAAGGAACACAAATGTTTCTGGAGTTCGAAATAAGTATTTTTAAAGGTCTTATGCAAATGACTGTTAAAATAAATAAAGTAAGAGCGAAAGGGAATCCTTCCAAATATATATTGCGGAAGGTCAATGTTTACGTCATTTAAATTAAGGTAGGACTACAATTATTTCTTATAGAATGCTTCACAACGTATTTAATTAACGCATTTAGGTAGTAGATTAGAACCACATGGCAACAAGCATCTTAAATGACGTGAGGGATGAATATTTATTATGTTGTCGAGTAATACAAACACACCTGTATTTCTCCCTTTCTTATGTATGTCTTAGATGTTTTGTTTATAATTGTGTGATACGGAGCATCTTGTGTGATATATAGCGGTATTCATCGCAAGGATTAAGTTGGTGCAAACACGCAACGGAAATTTTAGCCACACGTCAAAGCAACCTTATGGAATTGTATGTTCACAGCTTACAAGGCTAGAAGAAGGGGGGCGTGCTAAAATAACCAAAATCGATGGTCATCACTGTACGAAAAGATCAATCATTGTAGAAGAGGCGACAGAGGTTAGATTCATAACTGACGGAGATCGATTGTTACTGCCTAATTGATTACGGCAGTCTCTACTACCCCTTTACCAATAAACGCTCTGTCACTGATAAAGGTCATTAAAGGTCTTCTCGGACTGGTTATTTCGTATTTGACATACAGCTGACATTAGGTATTATATTATACGCCATTATATTATATTAGAAAGCGTCTGTGGTCCAGTTGGTCGGATACTTGACTTGTAACCGGGAGGTCCCGGGTTCGAGTCCGGCTACTGGACGTGTACCAATGGGACTCTTTTTTCAGAGCCTATGTACGCAACGCAACGCTCGTACGGTGAAGGGCAACATCGTGATGAAACCCGCACACCACAAGGTGTGTGAACCCTATAACGGCGATGGGCTCATCCCCTGTCACGTTGGGGTAAATACGCTTGGTGAACCGTGGGTACTTGCTTTAGCAAGTGCCTCTGCCTACCGCTCTTTGGGATTAAAGGCGTGAAGTGTATTTATTTTTTTATATTATACAACGTTAAATTAAAAACGTTAGGGATAATCGAGAAAGTCACTAAGCCCAAATGAAAATATCAAACAACTTTCGCCGAGGAACCTTGTGCATGAAAAACAAACTATTAATACAAACTTACCGATCAGCTGAATACCACATTTGGTTTTTGACACAGGGTTCTTTGAGGAAGATTGTGAGGTTCATGGGCTGAGCGATATTCTCCGGTTTCGTCGACGTCTTTATTTTATCGTCCTGTTCATATAAGGCCCTAAATATTTTCTACTCACCTGTACTCGAGTGATAGTTCACTAGAAATGTGGTGGGTGTCTAGTTTGCTGCTCACAAACTGGGACGGGCAAATTACACCGGCAGTATTACGTCTGGCCGTGAATAAAGAATGAGACAGAAGCCACGGTCGTTCCTATTGTCCTCCACGGCATGCTTTGCCAACTATTCCAGACTAGGTTTAGTGCTTCGCCATGCATAATTTACGCACGGTTACATGAAAAAAAAAACGACTTCATTGTAGCCTTCAGCAAAATTGCTCCTGTTTCCGAGACAACGTGCCATACAACAATAAAATAAAACGGTAGGTACATTGTTGAAGCCGAAAACAGATCACAGTGGCGAGCAATTGGAGAGGCCTATGCCCAGCAGTGGGCAAGTATGGGCTGATGATGATGACGATAATGACGAGGTACGTTGTTTAGTACGTGAATTGTCGGGATAGCGGATTGGCAATGTATCTTATAGTGAAGGAATTATTAATCATTCAGACGAATCCCTGAATTTTCACGGACAAGGCAATAGTTATTAAGGGTTAATTATTAAGGGTTGGAGCCTGTTGTGGTTGGTTAAATTAAATACACTAACGCTTTTTAATCCCAAAGCGGTGTACAGGGGTTAGTTAGCGACCATAATGTACAAGTGTGCTCCATCGTAAATCACATCGCAGCTTAACATCAGGCAGGATGTTGGTCAAACGTTTGTACACAATAAAAAAAAATATAGACACTGAATACACGCCTAGTATCTAGCTGTACCTATAACCACAACATTCCGTTTCAATTACCTGACAACTAGTCTGCAGCCGCTCTCGTGCAGAGTTTTATTTTATACAAAATACAATAAAAATAAAATTGTGTTTTCCATTTGTTATTCCTACGCGCAAAATCCACGAGTGTCAGGGACAAAAGTTAGTTTCAAGTATGCATGAAACAAGAGTGGGCACTTTGGCAGGTTTATTTTTATTTGTATCGGGTCTAAAGGTCAGGGGGGAAGAGAATTCAGTGAGCCACACGTGTGTTGAAAGACAAAATAAATATGTCTGTTATCACGTCAAGAGAAACACAACGCTGTTCGTAAATTGTTTTCTTTATCGTAGTAAAAAAGGAAAAAAAAAAACCAGAAAGAATGTTCTTTATTTATTGCGTCTTCGTTGTATTACATTTCGCTTCGATCATTTGAAGTTCAAAGGAATAAAAATAGAGGCAACATTAGAAATAAAACTTGTTATTTTGTAGCTCTTTGATATATTTACGTCTTTATTTATGGATATAATGAGCGCTTGCTTCCATGGAAAAACCTGCACCAGTTGTACATAATGTAAGGTCATGATTTACTACTATTCCAGTAAAAAAAACATATCACTTAAAAAGTCACTAATGACCTACTGGATAGTATTTCATAGACACATGATTACATCGTCACACAGTTATTTGGGTATTTATGTAATTACAGTGCATATACAGAACGATACGAAAATACCTTTTTAACTCGAAGTCTGCGGTTTCAATACATCCCACTGAGAGTATTTCAGCATGTCCCGAAGCTAAGATAAAGTTTGAATTCCCATACAAACTCAGCTCAAAGATTAGCCGATTGTGCTATTATAATAAATTATAGATTTTTTTACGTTCCGTGTTACCTGCTGAATTGCACCTAGGATCTATTATGTATGTTACGTTTATTATCTTCTTCGACCGTTCGTTATTCCCACGAATCCTCTGGTTAATCTTATAGCCTTCGATATATACATAAACACACAACCAAAATCGCTAATGAGATTTAAAGGAAGATAGAGAAATAATATGAGGCATGTGACCAATCTATCGCCAAATAATCCATTTCCTTAGATCGCCTTTTACCTCATGTATCGGTCCATGTGATCTGTCCACCCCCTTTTGGGTATTACAGACGTGAGTGCATGTGTGTATCGTACTAAGCTTTTCTTTTTCTTAATATGGTTAAACCACGTTACACCCGGAACGCCCGCGGGGCAAGATATAGGTGGGCGGGGAGGAACTATCAGAACTTAGAGGGGGTGAAACTGCGCGCGGGGGTCGGTGAGCAACAGAGACTTTGCTCAGTGGTTAGCGGCTTTGTATGTAATCACCCGTCATCGTCATTCATACCATGTGGAATTACCATTTACGTGAACCAAACGGTTTGCGTCTACTTTTATAGTGCGAACTGCCAGGATGTGGAATGACTTGCCGTAGTCTGTGTTTCCTGCGCAGTACAGTCTGAAGGTCTTCAAGTCGCGGGTGAATAGGTACCTTATGAACAAGTGTGCTCCATGGTAAACCACATCGCTGCTTAACATCAGATAGGATGGTGGTCAAATGCTTGTACATTGTGTTAAAAAATAAGACATTAGTCACTTGTACTGCAACCCGCCCTCACCTACTTCTAGCCCCGCGGACGTACCGCCATTTAAATGTTTTGCTTTTAGTTCAGTTTCTGGTGTACGTATATCTACTACATTTATATCATTTTAATCGTCTCATTTCCGCACCGGAACACATGTCGAACATCGAAATATGACCGGAGATTAATTTTTAATTTGGAATGCCAGCAACTTTTTAATGGGCAATTAACTATAAGTCCGATGTTGGGGATAAATTAATGAATTGCCGGAGATGAGAAGCTGTTAAAAAACTTTGTACCCTGTAGATGACTGTGATGTTTCACGCAATTAATTATTATGATAAGTAGGATAATTTAATTAATACTGTTTATGTTATTATTATTATTTAATACTTTATTGCACCAACAGTACAATGGGTGGACTTAATACTAAAGTATTCTCTACCAGTCAACCTCACAACATGGGAGAAACATAGGTGCGGGTCAGTATTTATAAAGTTGTATGTTGTTTTGTCCCACAATATTTTCATGAACGCGTGCCTACTGACAATGTATTTAATATTTGTATCCTATCAGGTATCGGCGCAGATATAATTAACGATAAGCTTCGGCTTCATGTTTTGTGCAGTATTGTTGTGAAACGAAAATGCGCTGTATTTTATCGAAAATGATCCTAATGCGACATGCATTGGCGGAGCAAGGCACACAACGCTCTGTGGTGCGCCTTTGGGGAGGCCTATGTCCAACAGTGGATGTCAGTAGGCTATCATGCTGAATCCCTAATGACTGCTACAATTTTTTAACCGACTTCAAAAACGGAGAAGGTCCTCAATTCGTCTGTATTTTTTTATGTTTGTTACCTCAGAACTTTCGCCTGGGTTAACCAATTTGGATGTTTTTTATTATTTGAAAGCTGGTGCTTCCCGTTTGGTCCTATATACATTTGGTTCAGTTCCGACAATGGCATCCATGAGAAACCATATAAGTAAAATTTTACTGGTTGAAGTCGGTTCTTTTTTCTTATTAAGTTATTAAGAGACATAATTACATGGTCACTAGGGAATTTCTATAACGGCAATAGGCTCACTCCCTGTCACGTTGGGTTAAATATGCTTGATGAAGTGACTCTGCCCGCCCCGTTATGGGATTCAAAGTGAAGTGTATTAATTTTCTATTTGGGACCTGCCAAGACCCATTTAGACAGCTTCATTTTCTTGAACGTTTAAATAGACCCAGACGGGCAAACCTCATTCAAAGCATTGGAACACTAATAGATTATGATAAGTAAAACGCTACTAAAAATTATATATTAGCATTCGAGCAAGATTCACGGTTTTCCTTTAATAATTTGGAGTAGTCTTTTTGCAGTATTTGGGTTATCGGTTGTTTTATTTTTAACAATTCCCAGGACACTGTACAGACATGCATTAATGTGTTCATTTGTAAAATTGACTAGCGGTTTCTGCCTCTCCTGTGGATTTAATTATTATTTATTATTTACGCCATTCGCCTGCCATTGCACGGTTCATTCCTGTTTGCATAAATTGCCTTTTGTGAATTCAGTGGCTTATCTCACTTTACTTGACTAAAAGTTAATATTTTGTGAAACATGTTGTTGTATTTAATACCATACCATTTTATTCAATTATTTTATAATTACTTTATTAAAATTGTACAAAGGTGAACTCAGCAACTTGCAACATATTTTTTTTTCCAGTTAACGTTGAGGTATGCGGTGTGGATTGGGTGGACAGTATATATTTTTTATTTATTACTTCGTGATGTAGGTAGTTGGTTTGAAGGCGCTCGTAGCTTCGATAATAATAGCAGCCGATTACCGAAGTTAAGAAATACTGAGCGCTCATAACTTATGGATGGTTGGCCGCCTTTAAGTGGCATTTTATCAGCATTCAGCAAGTCCAGTGGTCGGATACTTGACTTGAGGTCGCGGGTTCGAAATCGGCTGCAGGAAGTGTACCAATGGGACTCTTTTTCAAAACCAATTCACGCAATGTAACGTTCATACGGCGAAGGAAAATATCGTGATGAAACCTGCACATTACAATGTTTGTGAAGCCTATAACGGCCATGGGCTCACCCCCACTGACACGTTGGATTTTTTTTTCACCGTTTCCGTGCTTCATAAGGCGCGTTAGCCAGGGTTCCCAGTTTCTGTCTAGACATTGAGTTTCTCGACAGTTTACAATCGATACGTTGTGTTCCGAGTTCGAATGCGGGCGGAATCTAATGGGTCCCATTTTCAGGTGCTCCTAAACTGTATAACTTACGGTCAAGATGAACTTAGTGAGAATAACACGTGTGCATCTGAATTGAGCACGCTTGTACCAAAAAGTGTCAGATCCTTTTAACATCTTTAGAACAATATTAATTTCCAAAAATATACGCTATATAGCGCTAAAATTTAACAGAGACTGGGTATTCATGGTGGGGAACACAGCCGAACGGGGCAGTACGCGTTGGATCATTTGAATAACATCATTTGAAATAGCTTTCTGTGTTTCTCCCCCTTTTTTCTATTTTATCTATTTTCATCTCCTCGGCAATATGTTGGAATGTACTTACAGCATTTTGAGTATACTTCTCCAGGCTGCGAAGTGCCTGTTCGAAATAGTCCTCTCCGTAGGCGCCCTTCTGTTCGTCGCTGAGCCTCTTCCACATGTCGCGGGCTTGCTCCAGCATCTTCTCCTCGGAGAGCCAGGCGCTGCCAGTCGTGTATTCACCTGCGGCCACCACCACCTGGGAAAAGTTATAAATAAAGGCATATAGTATAAGTGTGAGCAAGGCTAAGTTCTGAAGACAGGCGTGATCTTGTCAAGGCCTTAATTATGTCTGGTGGTTAATTTAGAATATATCCTAATTGACAAGAACAAAATGAATAAAGACCTTATGTGTATAAATTAAGGTTTACTTTTTATTAACACCGATTTTTTCTTTTATTAGAACAACAATGTTGTGTGGTTTTTATCTTTTTCCCTATTCACACTACAGTTTTCATTGAAAGAATGTATAGGTAAATCTCAATTCACTAAAACATATTCCACACGGAAATCAATTAAATGTGGCTATTTCACCACATAATATCCCAAATTTTAACTTTTGATTGTGTGCCGTGTTCAGCAGCTTAGTAACGAACAGAGCTATTTAAACTTTGCCATTTCGGAACATAACGTTGCATAAATCCTGAATTAGCTTTAGCCACGTTTTAGCGCACCTAATTGAAATATCAATTACTAGCGGCCCGTCCCGGCTTCGCACGGGTAGACATAAATAAGTACAAATATTTAAGTTATAAGCATGGTAATTAAAACGACCAAGAATCAATAATAAACTAATAATAATATTAAGAAAGCGTTGGAGTGACGAGCTTGTGTCTCACGACAAAGGATGGTGGAACGCCGCCCAAGATAGCATGGCGTGGAAGGAGGGGAGAGAGGCCTTTGCCCTGCAGTGGGACAACAGTGGCTCAGAATAATAATAATAATAATATTAAGAAAGAAATAATTCAAGGTCAATGAGATAGTTCTGAAAAGAACTTTTTAATACATTTCGCAGCATTTGCGATGAAAGGCTATGTTTTTTATGGCATTTTTTTATATGGTTGGTTTTAATAGGGATTTCTACAGATTTCTATAGTAATGGTAAGTACTAAATATAGCCTATGTTACTCAGTGATGTAGCTTTCTAATGAAAAAAAAAAATTAAAATCCGTCCAGTAGTTTGTTCGTTACATACAAAAATACAAATCTTACCTCTTTATAATATTAGTATAGATTAATCCATACGAAATCAAACAATAGAGATGTTTGTACCTCTACAGATACCTCTATTAAGGTAATTGTGTACCTAGTCTGGGTTCTAGTAGAAATCTTCTCGTCTAAGAAAATTACGTATGGGTATTGAATAAATGGTGGCATTATTTTGTCCAATTCGGTTGATTAATTCTTTATTCATTGTGTATATATTTGTTCTCCTATTTTAAGTTTATACAGAAATATGTATAAGTACCTATTGTTGAAATTCAGCCGCCGAGCGCCTACAAGTTTTATTATAACCCGGGAATCTTTTGAAGAGGAAAGGTCATGCCAATTCTATATATAGCATCGTTTTAAACCAGCATAAACGAATTTTATTGATTTGAGTGGTTTTGAGAAACAACCGATTGCAATTTCCTCGTGAGGAAAAGAGAAAGAAGTCTTTTTCGGGTAAAATGATCCTACTTACCTGTATTTATAAATGCAAAAGGTTATGTTTGTTAGTTCTTCACGGAAACATTAAACACGTATTTCCCACAGGAACGTGACAGACCGAAGGGAACACCGTGGGACACGGATAGTTTAAAGATTAATTTTGGTATGAATACATATCTTATCCTACACAAAAAGTGTTGATATTTATTCTGCAGCAAAACCAAAATTCCCTTCGGATTTTGACTAGCACTTCCAGTATTCTTACTTATAGACTAGAACACTAAGTATGATATAATATTGGCCATAACCCAATAGTATCTCTCCATACACACATCAAAAGTGTCCAGGGATCAAGTACATTTTGGAAGATTAAATAAGAATAAATTTTACGAAAACTGTGGTGATAAGTCATTGATACAGGCATTGGTCTCCTACCTAATTGGTAGGAGACCAATCCAGAAGATTAGATTTGATTTAAATAAATTAGATTTTTTTTAGAGCCTAAAATGTTCTTGAGCCCTAGACACTTTTGATGTGTGTATTATGCGACTATTTTCAGGATACAATAAAGTCGAAGAATGTTTATTTTATCTACATAACAAATCCACCGAGTGAGCTAGTTCTACATTAAATTGCATCTAGCCTTTCGACCACTCATTTCGCCGCGTTAAAAACGGCTCAATAGGTCAACATGAACCATGGCCCAGCTTGACTTGCTTTAATCTCCAACACTCAACATTAAGGCCAGGAATCTCGACCTCAATATCACAAAAGTGTGATCTCAGCACGACCTACTGAACACTGCCTTGGCTTCGGCGACCGACAGTTCAATAGCATCAGAATGCGAAGTGTGAATCGCACTTTTTTCTAAATTTTAAATACCAGTGGACCAGACAGACGTCACGTGTAACAATGAATATTAATTCCAAATTAGTTATACTATTACTACATGTTCTTTTTTTAAAAAGCACCTTCTGCATGAATAAGCACAAAAAAAAACAATTAGAGAAATTGGTCCAGTCATTCTAGAGTTTTTCGTTGAGAAAAACATTAAGCGATTTCTTTTTATATTATAGGTTAGTTAGGCAACCGTTTGACCGCCATCCTACTTTGTATTTGAGCCAGCGTTTGACTACAACTCTTACTGGTGTTAAGTATCGTAGGTAACAGACAACCCCTATCACTTTGGATTCAATACGCTTGGTTACCAGTCATCTAAGTAAATGTTTCTCAAATATTTTCCATCGTAGACCACATCGCTGCTTAACATCAGGCAGGATGGTGGTCAAACGCTTGTTCATAGTGATTAAAAAAAAAAAGATTTACCTACATTAAAGTCTGGCCAGCAAAAACAAAATGAGTTCCCAATTTGAAAATGTGTGAAGTGTACATTTAAATGCAACACACCTTCTAAGCCACGTTCCCGGCCACTTTACCATTTTCTTTTCCAGATTAGTTATAGTGGGATCCAGCCCAACACAATACGATTGGGTTGTGTGGTGTTTGTGTATGTGTGTGTGTGATGCGAGCCACCGCACACCGGGATGAAGCGGGTAGCAGATAGCCTGCCGTTGGTCACGACAGGCCTATTTTCATTGCCATTTGGAGCGTAAAGAAAATTTGAATGAGTTCAGGTAATGGGATTACGCGGAATGTGTTGTAGGAAGTTTTATTCATTACTAATCGTGTCCGGCGGAGCCATCGTCGGTTTATCTTATGTATTATGTTCCAGTGGGCATTTCAGAAAATAGTAGCCTAATCCAGGGTGATGTGCACGGGCACTTTGTAAGCGTCTTTTTTTATATAACCTTGAATAATTTTTATGTTTTATTTGTATTCTAATTTTGATATCTGAACTATCTTTGTCACTTTGATTTTTATTGTTGTTGAAAGTATAATTTGGTCGTAGCGAACATGTGTTTTCCTCATTATTATAATCGCATAAAATAGCAATAACATAGTACCTAGTTTAAACTCTACATTAAGTTTAGTGAAAGTTCGTTCAGTACAAATGTAAAAGATGTATTAAAAGTTTAATGTACCGAAAAATCTTTAGTTACCTATTGGTTAACTGAATAACTGATTATTTTGGATTTTTTTACTCTGCCTTACTTCTCGAGATATTTTTGGCCCTGAAATCTCTTAATGGGCTGACAGCAAGCGCGAAAAATACGCCCCGAGAGTAAGATGGATTTGTCTTGTAATAAAATAAGTCAAAGTTAATAGAGATAAGTAAATGATTGATAATCAGCTTGAGAATATAACTTACTAATCTTACTCTTCAAGTTCCAAATATCAACGAAAAAAATGGTTTCTTATAAAATGGCTTTTATGCCTAACGTATTACGGACATAGAATACACATTATATAGAGGTGTACTATGTTAGATATATACATACATAGATAGATAGAAAACAACAATGATGATGAAATACAAAAAGATTTTGATGTTGAACTTACGACCGACCAATTGAATATGGGCGTTTGCCCATTATTATTACTAGTCACAGTATTTTTAGGCCCGAAAGAAACAGTCGTAACGGCTCTACTGTTTTTCTTAGTATAATAATATTAATGACCTATTTTTAAGTTTAAGAATAGGCCGTAATTTACGGTCACCCTACTATCCTGAGTCTACAGTGAATGAAAGAGAAAATTACGTACTTACAAAATAAATAAAAAGCTATAAGTTACAGGCTTTTACTCTGGAGTTTTTTCCCCGAAACCCAATTAATGATCTTTCACTCTATTCTTGTCTGCGTTGTTCGGCCATGAATCGGGTACACAACCATTAAGGCTTTGAAATTTTGCTCGACAGCAAAATACAATAAGCTTTAAGCACAACGACCGGTAATTGATGACCGCGTGTTTTAACCTTAAAATTTTGTAGTAAATGGCGCGCTGCTGGAGCCCTGATATCAGTTTTTATTTAGTACATACACATATAGACTCAGATTCATACTCCCTAGTAGAGTAGGGAGAACATTTTAGAGATGTTGAGCCACCCAGGTAACTTTTTAAATAATTGTGTTATTATTCTCGCTTCAGTCTTTCAAGGTTCTCTTCACAATAACAAATAAATACAACAACAAAAAACGATTTAGCAAAATCAGTCCGCCATTCACGCGTGATGCCGTGACTAAAGGAAGTAGAATTATTTTACCTACGAATTCATAAAGGTATATCGTATGCAACCACTAACTAATCTTCAATGGGATAAAATGTATGTGTGAGTCATATGAGGACACCCGACCAGAATATTTATAGGTACCTACTAGCAGAGAAACACTGTTAATAATTAAAAAAAAATACACTTCACGCCTTTAATCCCAAAGAGGGGTAGGCAGAGGCACTTGCTAAAGCAAGTACCCACGGTTCACCAAGCGTATTTAACCCAACGTGACAGGGGGTGAGCCCATCGCCGTTATAGGGTTCACACACCTTGTGGTGTGCGGGTTTCATCACGATGTTGTCCTTCACCGTACGAGCGTTGCGTTGCGTACATAGGCTCTGAAAAAGAGTCCCATTGGTACACGTCCAGTTGCCGGACTCGAACCCGGACCTCCCGGTTACAAGTCAAGTATCCGACCAACTGGACCACAGACACCATAATAAAATGTAGAAAAAAATTCAAAACATCGTCTGTCCTTATAAGTAATCTGAGTAGATGAAATTTCTATTCCCAAAAACAATTTGAATAATCAACATATTCCAATGGGCGGGACGTAGAAGGCTTTGTTGAAAAATTTTCCTGCAACCTTCGCGAGGGTCAGACAGACAATGAGCCACGCGATGACACTATCAGATATGCGGGTTTCGTGAATTCAATTGTTCAATGTTCCGGAGTGACAATCTCACTATTAGAATCTTGGGAGGTGGAAAAAACGGAAGAAAACCATTAGGTCCAACGGACTGTGGTAGCAATTACCAGTCATTAGTTTAATGTACCTCGTAATCATTACATTGTCCATTAAGCTTTTCCAATTTCATTATTGCAGTTTTATTGGCCATGGGCGTCTGTGCGACTGTGGCTATTCAGCTCATATCCTTCTAGGTCATCATCGTCCTATTCACCAATAGGCTGCGGAGTTACGTATTAATTGCCGACTTTCAGCCGATTGAGATCGATAAGTGAATTTTCCATTACATCTTCTAGGTAATCAGGGCTATCACGCTACTATTTACTATTAAATAAAACTGTTATAATAGTAGTCTGAGAAATTGCTAGTGATTAATTCCTGAACTACCTTGCAGGCTACTTTTAAATCAGATATTACTAAGGATGCCTTAGTATGCTTTACGTCCTGAGTACTCAAAATTTTGCAAACCAAAATCGTGTTTGTCGTTGATTTTTAAGTATCTCTTGTTATTTTTACACTCCAAAATTTTGTGTTTCTCATTAACTGTTACAGTTATTAGATAAACATCAATAGAATTAAGAGAAACTTCTGAGACGCAACACAATAATTGGCAGGTACACTTAACGATATGGCGTTGGAAGGTTTTCGTTCATTAATCTTCTCTATTTTGCGTCGTGGCCTGACTTCGTCACCTTAAAAAGCGACACGGTCTGCATCTCCAGTGAAGCGCCAGCTTCCTGAATCCACGCCGACAAACGGACGAGAAATAATGAACATTGCCGAACCTTGATTCTATTCTTTAAGAACTTAACAAAAAGCAGCTTCCGCGAGTTTTTGCTGCACCAAGCCGAGGTGAGAGGCGACGGGCAAAAAGTCTTTGCATTTATTGATTTTTTTTTCTTCTAACGCTGCGGTTCTGTTTGGACTTGATTTAAGTACATGTCTTGACTTTTAGTGAAGGTGAATTCGACAATGAGTGCACATACCTCTATAATGTATATACTGACCATTAAATATTCTAGACGGATTTTAATAGTGAAGTACTTATATTATTGAATGATACAACAGTAACTTTACGTGCTCAGCATTAATCGCTCGGATACTATATGCCTAAAGAGTGTCTGTGGTCCAGTTGGTCGATTACTCGACTTGTAACCGGGAGGTCGCGGGTTCGAGTCCTTCTACTGGACGTGTACCAATATGACTCTTTCTCAGAGCCTATGTACGCAACGCAACGTTCGTACGGTGAAGGACAACATCGTGATGAAACCCGCACACCACGAGGTGTGAACCCTATAACGGCGATGGGCTCACCCCCTGTCACGTTTGGTTAAATACGCGCGCGTGAACCGTGGGTATTTGCTTTAGCAAGTGCCTCTCC
>SJJU01006679.1:0-24762 GCA_012932125.1 Conopomorpha cramerella
TGAGTTTTATTATTTTTCCATTTTAATTGGCAACGGATTTTGACCGCTGATTACTCGGGTAATTTAGTTGGAAGTTACAATATTCCTGCCTTTTAAAAGGCTGGAAATATTTGACGGTTGTTAATTTAATCCAGGATAGCAGGAGAACTATTCAATATTAATAAACTTACGGCGAAATATGAGTATGTTTTTCTATGAACCTACTAAAACTCCCATATGAAATAGTAGTTACTTTAAAAAAAGGTTGATTCATACGACAAAGGCACCCGACAAAGTTTCAAACGTACCGGTATCGCCTGAGAAATCATAGGTATAATTATTGAAAATGTTAAACCACTGCGATCGCCAACCCGCCTGCCAAGCGTGGCGATTATTGGCATTTCCCCCCCAAATTATCATGGAAATAATTGGGAAAGGCCCTCGTCCAGCAGTGGACGTCGTGTAGCTGATGACGAAGAAAATACCTAGTTACATTGGCAAAACTAATTCGAAAAGTCATAGCAATATTAACTAATTTTAGTAACATTTGAGAAGCAAAAAAAGTTGTATTTCTTTCCGCATAAGAATGAATTGGATATCAAAGAAGGTGGTATTTACAGGTTCGTTTTTTTTTTTGTTACTTCGTCCGGATCTTTTAAAAAAGGGGTTGTTGCGTCGCCCACCAAATGTCTCCGTTTCACTGGCAACAACAGGTTGGCCCGGTTTCCATCGTAGGCAGTTTGGAGAGGTCCTATTTTTTGTTCTCATATCCTTCACCGTACTTTCGTTTCTTTTAGTGGGTATCGCCGCACGCTCGAGTACGGAATAGGGGGTCCTTTTCAATAGACCGCACCGCGCCGCCACGTCCTCGTCCACTCGACACAACAAAGTTGTATGAAAGGAGCTGGAATTTGAGGCAGTTACTTTAGCGCCCACGTTATTCCGAGAGGCCAGCTCGAGAAAAACAGACGTCAGCGTTCGAGGTAAATACCAAGTTCTTATTGGACGATATGAGAGCGTAAACAGATTAACAACAAAAAAAAAAACAAGCGATTCATTGGAGATTAGTAACCCCACGTGGTTTAGATGAGGTTTAGAGGACGTGGTATAAAACAAATTCGCCTCCCGATGTCTGTAACTATGTATGCTTAGATCATTAAAACTACGCAACGGATTTTGATGCCGTTTTCTTTAGTAGATAGAGTGATTCTTAAGGAAGGTTTATATGTACAATACATGCATACAATAGCCGAGAATGTATTAATTAATAGTTAACATTATTAATATGTTTATTGGAAAAACAACGTTTGCCGGGTCACTTAGTAGAATATAATCTGTGACGTGTACAGTTGTGGTGAAAAATTTCTAGTTAAGTAAAGGGGTACAATGAGACTTTAAAACTCTTAAAAGAAAAATATATGTCATGTCTTGACGCCCTTCCCTAGGGCTGCTGATGTCGACCATTAAGACACGTATCACAAGAAATTCAATCAGTATACGTATAATTACACACATCAAATGAGTCTAGGGATCAAGTACGTTTTAGAAGATAGCAATCAAGAATATATTTTACAAAAACTGAATTCATTCATAATTTATTCAAAATGTGGTGATATGTCATTGATACTGGCATGGGGAATTAGGTAGGAGACCAATCCAGAAGATTAATTTAAATAAATTAGATTTTTTTTTAGAGCTAAAAATCTTCTTGATCCGTAGACACTTTTGATGTGTGTATTGTCAAAAACCAACACAGCGCTGGTAAAGACCTCGTACTAACTAAACTTTTTCTTGCACAGGTATTTAATCGCCTATCACAAGACCCCGGGTCATTTCTCACATCAAGGAAAACACACCCATAAACCCGTAGTTTTAGATGTAATTATTTGATAAAGTCGCCTCGACTCTCTTGGGAGTTAATTGTATTTTTTTTGTTCTTAGTAATTAATGACTTAATTTCACTTTAATGCGCAAATATTATGAGCTTGTGGAACACCTAGATCGATTTCAATTTGCAGATACGTGCGAGGAGGAATTATGTCTTGAATTACTTTGAGCTAAAGCTTCATATATTTTGTTGGTTAAACAGGGCCAACTGGCTAACTTCAGCTTTAGTTAAATAAGTTAAGGTTTGTACAGTGTGTATTTATTTTCGCATTTAATTAATCTTACATAATTAATCGGCCGTAAGATTAATATTTCATGCCTCTTCGAGATTGATGACATTAATTTACATGGTAAATTTTGTATTTTACTCAATCTTGTTTTTTACGCTGTGTAGGGGTGAAATCAATTTCTGTGTTACGATGTTTTTTTTTTTAATATTAAACTTGATGGGATGTACAAATATGAAGGTACAGTCGCGAGCAAAAAAAAACTGGATCAGTTGACATATAAGAGACAATATTAATTTTTAGTCCAAAACTGTATAGTAGGGTTTACATTTACATTTCCTGGATCCAGTATAAGGCACATTACAACAAGCTCCCAGCATTATAGGTAGATAAGAGTACTTTTGAACGAAAAATCATTTCGTCGAAAAATATTTTTTCTATATCTCACTAGGTATCGGTTGATGTAAGAGATACAACACATTTATAATGAATGTGACGTAACCATAGCAACTTAAATCATCACGTCCCATTGACGCCCACTGCCGGACACAGGCCTCCCAAAAGATGGCCGTTATTATGATACAGAAAAAACAAATTCAAATACAAAATGTTTATTGCGTTCTAAGTGTACAGTAAGGTTCTTATAATATAGGTTTAGTTACAACTTAGAAGTCATTTTCTGACATTGCAATGTTTAAGGCACCTAGTAGAAGCTGCAGACAGGCATCTCTTCAGGTCCATGTCTGCAGCATCAACCAGCCACCCACTTAGTTAGAACTTACTTTTTATTAGGAACTTTGAATATTTTCGACAAAACGATGCATCGTACAAGAGCGAATCGATCAACAGTGCGGAGCCCCATTACAACGGCATACACTTCCAATGAAAATGGACAGGCACTTGCGACGTAACCATAGCAACTTAAATCATCACGTCCCATTGACGCCCACTGCCGGACATAAGCCTCCCAAAAGATATGTTAAAGTGGCCGTTATTATGATACAGAAAAAGCATTTTCGACAAAACGATGTATCTTAAAGAGCGAATCGATCAACAGTGCGGAGCCCCATTACAACGGCATACACTTCCAATGAAAACGGACAGACACTCGCGAGTCTAGTAAATTGTGTTTGCTCCGAAGACGTGCGCATTCCGAACTGTCATTTCGACATTCCGATACGTCATTTCGCCGTAATGTCGTATGTCAAATGACTGTCGGTCTTAATTTCGGTGTTTCCTCAATAAAATTTTATATCGTGTAATTATGTAGACCCCACAGCACGCGGAATAGCGGATGTGCTACGTTTCAAACCTATTCCCGTGTGTTCTTACTAATGTGTTTCTTGATATGTACTTGTATAAAAATACAACGAAGTTTGTGTTGCTATCTGATTTGTTGTACTTATTTTTTATTGCACGGATGTGTGTGTGGTTATTGTTTTTTTTGTGTCGTTACTGTTTATACTTAACTCTTTTTTTTCCTCGGCCGTAATTGATATAAGCTGTGTGTTTCTAAAACATCCTTCGTTCAACCGATAGGCACAAAACATCGAAACCGAAAAAGCGAAACCAAACCGAAACAAAAGAAAATGAAATAATAATACGTTATTTCGAAACACAAAGTGGACTTATTCTCCTAATTTGAAAATAAAATGCTGCAGACACCGCGAAACATGTTGTGCACACCAGTTTTCTTGGAAACAACTGGGAATTGCGCTAAAGATTAAACTCATACAACCACTGTAGCCTGAGCACTTCACCACATGAAAGTACTCAGCAAATAAAGCTCAAAATAGCGCATGAAATTGTCACCGTAGACTTGTCATTACAATCGTAATTTTGATAGTTTACGTCGAGTAACATTGTTAACCAGAAACCATTGGCACGCAAAATTATATTTTCATGCAGATTATGTCTTTCAAGGAACCAGACTGTTGGCTTGCCACCTATCACGTTGGTTTGCAAAACACAAACGAACGTGTACTGTCAGCATAAAAAGTGTTCCACCACAACATACGCACAACTAAAATATCATTGTGGTGTGGTAAATCTTCTATAAAGAGACAAATAAATTGACCTTTTTGTTTGATAATATTCTCAAAATATGAATTTCAACCTTATGGTAGTAGTCTACTACCATAAGGTTGACTACTACTAGTAGACCATGTTCTTGGGCCACAATACATTTGTGCTTCTTTCGCTTTTTGGATTTTAACGTTACGAATCTATTTCTCTTATTACTTATTATTATTATATATATGTACGTAGGTACATACCTACGAATTTGTCTTCCAGTGTATAGTATAACGAAAGGCGAGTTAATCCTGTCGGGGACCATTACAACATGTCGAGGTGTTAAGAATAAAATTTAAGTATATTTTGTTTTGTGCCCGCAAAAGTGTTAAGACAGGATGTAAAAATGGCTACCTGTCACCGATATTCTTACTAAATGAAAGCTAAAAGTTACCTAAGAAGCTTCTGTTCACTCCATTAAGGATTATGGACATAATTTTACGTACGTAAGTACCTCATCATCATCCTGCATTCGTCCACTGCTGGAAATAGGCCTCCCCAATTGCACGCCACTGTGATTTGTTTTCGGCTTCTCGCATCCAACTTCTAGCCAAGCATTTTGCAAGATGCGGTCTCCACTCAAGAACTCGTTTACCCCAACGGTCATCGGTTACGACTATCATGGTCGGCCCATTGCCACTTCAGCTTGCTAAGACGTAGTACAAGTGCCTATTGTGTTTTTAATTTGTCTTCGCAATTACATATTAACCGCAAAATGGCGTAGGTACAGGAATATAAGGATGTCGGACTTTTAGCGTTCGCAGGGCAGTCTGAGGACGGTAATTTTGTAAAATTACCGACCGCTCTCACCCGGTCAACCACGTACACTCTTCACTACCGTCAACACTGTAATGCCATCTACACAAGACAATTGTATAATTTACCCAGGTCAAAATAATAGGTTGCATTTTGTAACACCTTGTTTGGTAAAATAATATGTAAGCCTTGTAGAGGAATACTTCAGGTTTATTCTTTTTTTTTCAATATTTCTTTTTTGTTGAAATGTCGATAACGCGTGCGTGAGTTTTGACGTCTGTTGTACGATTTGGAAACTGTTATAAATTGAGCTGTTCATATTAACGTTTCATTGTAAACTGTAGCTCAGTTTATAAAAGTAGCTATGAGTAAAAATGTTTCTCAAAAAATTCCACGTTCTTACGTCAAAAGAAATAGGATTCAAAATTGTTACATCGATTTTTTCGAACAGCCTGTTCGTGTTCTAAACAGTTGTACAGGTAAATACAAAAGTGTTTTGTGTATGTGTGTGTGTTTTTTTTTTTCTGGAAATAATTATATAATTGCCATTGCAAACGAATTGAACGAGGAGGCAACTACAGCGATTATCGCGCAATTGGCATCTTGACTGGTTGCAACTGTTTCTCTGTTGGACAATTTGATCTTTTTTATATTGAAAATTATTGTTTGCGATTTAGTCCGCGTTGTTACATACTAGACCTGTTATTTCTTGGCCGTTCATTACAGAAAACTTAACAAGATGTTTAATTATGTATCTCAGTCGCTCTGAACTTATAAAATATATTTTACCTACCTACCTTATTAAGCTTTCTTTAAGGTAAAAAAAAACGTAAGTACTATAAATGAAAAGACGATAAAGTCATAGGCAGTTCAAAATAAAACACTTGTCCCATATTAATTTTACGTCAAAGACAATAAACGTTAAAAAAAAAACCTCTCCAATTGTCTACAGCTAGGTGAAGCGTGTTGGCTAATAAAATCATCGAATTCCATCGTAGCACCTCCGATTTTAATACCTTCCGGTTACAAAAAGCAATTTCCATAAAATAATCTATTATACTGAGGAGTAGAATAAAAAAAAAACTGACCCGTGAGAAAGATGTTGCAACGAAATTACCCTAATCTTGAATTTACGAGCGAGGAATCGGCCTAAGGGGATCAGAACCCAAATCTACTTCTTACCTTCACAAAATTATAATAATACACACGGAACGAAATATATCATAGAACGGACGTTGAAACGTGTGATAGAACGATGTTTCAGACCGAGGGACAAGTATGGGGTTTGGTATGCGTTAAATATAATAATTTTAATATAAATTATGTGGTCTGAAAATAGGTTTTATTTTATGATTATACTTTTTTCTGACGTTTGTCGGATCAGGCAGTAACGGCGACACCAACATACTACTTGTTGAAGTAAAATAGTTTAGGACTCCAGGTTAAAGGACTCCAACCTAAAGTAACTAAACATTATTACTAGTTTAGTAAAATGTTATTCGTCTAGTTATGTCATTAAAGTCAGAATTACTTACAAGTCTTACGTTTCAAATTAGTGCCAAGTGACAGATTTTTTTTAATTCAGCAATAAGTGACAGTAACAGTGATTTCTTTTTTTTGTCTTTGTCTTATGACACATAAAAAGACGTTTTTGGCAAGAACCTTAATAGGCAAACGACATCTAACATCTCACGCTAACCCCCCGGAACTCTAAGCAAAATCGCCCGTGGGACACGCCGCGAGGGCCTACGCTAAAAGATTAGAATAAACTCCACAATATCTGGCAGACCTGGCCGGATAACTTCACACATAAATTACTTGCGATGAATGCACACGTATGGGAATAAGTTACGCTAAACAATGGGGTTAAATCTTAATAAATGATCGCTGTGAAAGGGTTGGGAGGAAATTTGAATCTCATGGCGTTTCAACCCTTACGTGGGACACCTGGCATTAAGGTCGGAGTCAAAAGTTTCTTTTCATCGCATTAGCATAATATTTAGAATGCATACAATAAGATGTGTTCTTTCACAGTTGCTTTGCATGTCTTTGGCATGCTTAATGTTTGGTAGCCAATGTATTGTTGCACAGTAAAGGGGTTCGGCGGATATATTTCTTTCTTTTCGTTATTCAGTGGCCCTTTGTGCGTCGCGGTTTGTTTGTCGTTTACGACATGTTTCGTCTTTTGTCGGTGATAAATTTCTTACGATATGTTACAGAGAAACATGTCAGTTATGTTCTAATTGGCTACAACAAAATTTTAATTAAAGTGGAACAAAAAATATTGATGCTCTGTACTAGCATTTGAATACATAAATATAATATTTATGTAAATTCATTCGAAACTATTTCGAACCGGTCGCCGTGTGTGATCATTACACATACAAAACGAGTAACCGAAAATGAAAAAAAAAACAGTCTCCAACATCAAGAACAGTTCAACATTGAGGCACCGACTCAAATGAAAATACCAGTTTTATCCATACATTCTGTGTGTCCAACTCAAAAAGTTCGTCATCCGATCCACTTTCGAAAAAAAAAATCCTTTTAACTCCACAATAGATAGGGCTTTTTGTCTAAAAACCGTCAAATGATACGCATTAGGCGTAATGTTCATTTTTTTTTATATATACCGAACCGTATTATTTAAAACCGGAAGGATGTGAAAGTAGAAGGGTCGAAGGGGTTAGGACACCGTCTGTCGCCGACAGAAGGGTTGAAGGAGCATAAATAGCGTAACTATAGAACTAGTATTAAATGATCCTCAAGATTAAAAACATCTTATAGAAAGTTAGTCCATTGAAGACAGACGACGTCCAGACCACAAACTGTGCAGGCAAATAATAGGTGAAACAGACCATCGACGAATGAATTATTACAGGCATATTTTATTGCTTAGACCATTATTTTCTGGGCCATATTTTAATTTAGCTTTTTTAACTGCCATATCATTATCGGTAGTCATGACAGTTGAAAGTTGGACGGACAGAAGGGGCTTTTGTGAGTCCTAAGTAATGTCTAGTCTGCCTAAAAATAGAATGGTACTGTCAAGTAGAAAATAGGTTAACATTAGTTAGTTGAGATCTGGAAAATTGTAGGATAAAATGAGGAAACAAGTGTGTAATTAAGGAATTATTCGTTCATAAATAAGTCTCCCATTCGTGTGACAATAACAAAAAAATGTAAATATTTTTTTCGATAGAGCCCCATATTGTTTTACAAAACAAAATCTATCCGTTTTACGTACTTGGCTAAATACTACCGACGAAAAAAAAAACGTTAAAAAAATCTGTTGATCTCGTTGGTAATACGTTAGAGTCATTGATGACTAAACCGCGACCGTATAGAGAACGTTCATTATTGGCCTTGTTTTGACTATCGTACTTCATAAACAAATACGTAGCTTCGATAAAGGCCTAAGGAAAAACAACGCCATTTCCAAGATTCGAACCCGAGCAGCACTGAGCAGATCACTGAGACAAAAGCAACTCATCCACGCGGTCGCTTATCTGAGTGGCGAATTTACGCGATGCTTTTTAACGTATGTATGTACAGTAGCGCCATCTCTGTTTGAACACGGGAGTTTTGTTTCGTATGGCGTTTTTTAAATAGTTTATAAGGCGTGGTGTATTTTTGTTTATTACTTAACTAAACATATCGTACGGTTAGAACAATAGTGACAACACAGAATGTGTAATTTTATGAAATTGAACTTTAAAATAAGACATGAGGAACTTAAATTACAAAAGCGGCATGTTTCGTTTAGGTCCTTAATGTTTTAAATATGCGGTATTTTCAACTCACGAACATTATATTACTGAACGTTTTGTAGGTAAGAGAACAAAGATTTATTTAAGTAAACTTACCGTGATGAATAATTTGTCATAGTTTTTGTACAGGGAATGTCCAGTCTAAATAATCTGTAACAAAAAGATAAATCTTTGAGTATCACGTAGTTTTTAATAATAAAAAAAAAACACATTTTTTTTCAAACCCAAAAGAGACCGTAGCGTGGGTGTCAATCGAATAAATTAAAAAACATCTCAAGAAAACTGCTATAACTATGCCTTTCACTGTCGTTCATTTGCAAAAGAAAGGGACAGACATCATTGAAAGTCCGAAGCAAATAACTCATATTACAGTACACAGTTGGCGTGAACAAAAAGACGTAAAACTTTTCAAACGTCAGATAAAAATACAGAATTATTAATTTCATTATCACTGGAAGGTGTCAGTGAGTCGCGTCGCACCATTCATCTCTGTCTGCCTCGCTTATCGGATCAAGATAATAATGAACATTCGGCACTGTATGTAAAAAAAAAATATATTATTTATGCGAAAATTTGCATTCGCAACAAAAGGGTTAGAGACCACCTTGTTCACACTTTTGTAAACCCCGAGCGTATAAAAATTTTTCACGCATAATAAATAAGTAAAACAAAAAAAAAATAACAATAACGCATCGCGTACGTAGGTACGGTGTCGAGTTGCGTGAATTTTTTACGAAAATCGTCTCCTTACTGAATTCTCAAACGGCGTAAAGAATGAAAACTGATAGGCTATTAAGTATGTCCTTTTTTTCCATTTAACCTGTTGCCGCAGTATGAACAGGTAAAAGATCACTAAAAGGTGACGATAATAAAAAAAAAGTATCGTGTTTTTTTTGTATATTTTTAATGCGACCCGACATCGACGATGGGTTCCGAAGCCCCAAATTTTATTGGCCGATAAAGGCGATTGATCAAGACACGCAAGTGAAAAAAGCGCGCGTTTGCTCTAAAAAAAAATCGTATAAAGACTTACCTACATTCGGTTAGCGTGAAAAGGTCGTAAGTGAAAAAAAAAAACGGAACAAGAAGACAAAAAAAAAACGAAGCTCTCGGCCATAAAGGGGTTTTAGAAATTGTAAGTGGTTTATTTGAAAGGCTGGAGTTGTTAAAGAGTATGATATCTATTGTTAAGGAGGCGCAATATGGCCCGGGCATATTGTCTTCAGCCACGCAACAAGACATTTATGAATTGTCTGTTACTTTATAACTCCATGTTTTGACAGCTAACATGATACTTTGACAGGGAAAATATGTTCGACTTTCATAGGTACTTTTGGATATTGTCGTTTCTTTTTTGTTATCAATCCAAATGTATTATTTTTACAGCAAAGAGATGATAAAGCTGTTGTCTTTGTTCGATTCAACGTTGCGCAAGAGATTGAGATTAAAAAAAAAACCTAATACAATAAAATTTTCTAAGTTAATAAAATAGATTTCAAGGGATGTTCCAAAAAGACCCCATAGTGTGTATTCGATAGCATTAAAAAACCTACAAACATATTCTTTTTTTTGAGGATCTATAGAATAAAAATTTATTACTTCAAATTGCTTTTGTACTTCTAGACTTAGGTGTAGATATATTCTTAGGGCTAATATGACTAACTTAAGCGCACACTTTTGCCCGTGTTTACACAGTGCAAATGAAGTAAATACACCTCGTATAAGTAATGGTACTCAACACTTTTCAGGTTCGTTTATCATCATCATCATCAGCCCATACTTGTCCACTGCTGGACATAGGCGGAAACAGATCACAGTGGCGTGCAATTGGAGAGGCCTATGTCCAGGTTCGTTTATACCTCTAGGAAATTATTCCGAGCTAGAGGGCCAATTTCTTAGTTGTCATATAGCTAGCCTAAAGCCGTGTGGTGACGGCAAATAGGATACATGTGTCACCGCCCCAGCCCAACTTTTCCCGTACCCCAGAGGATGGGCAGCAGCGCTCTCTGTGAGTTAAACCACAGCACCACTGCGATCCCGAACCCGCCTGTTAAGCGTGGCGATTATTGGAAGTTCCCCCCCAAATGGCAGTGGCGTGTACACCATATAGGCAAAAAGACACTGCCTACCTTACTTAGTATTTTGGCTACCCGACCTAATAATACCTAGTTGTTGCTAGATCTTTTTTTGTTGTACTCACGACATAGGCTGAAGAAGTCCTGTGTTTTGTGGGTGAGTAGATAGGTAGAGGTACTAGGTATATTTAGTAAAGACAAGTTACCTATACATAGGAGTCAATCCTTGGGATTATTGCCTACCTTGTCGTAAAAGTCAGTGCACGCCACTGCCAAATGGTCATAGTAATAATTAGGAGAGGACCCTCGTCCAGCAGTAGACGTTATGTGGTTGATTATGAAAGCGCAAATAACCATTTTGCTCTTCTACACAGTGTACGAAGAAAAGAAAAATTACTAGTTTCATAAATTTTACATCTCGGACCACACATATTTTTAGTAGTTAAAAACATTGTATTATTGTACGTGTTCCATTCCGTGCAGTTGTGAAGTTGGAACAATTTCATTATATTCTAAGAGTTGTGAGCTATTAGCATGACTCACAGCGAGAACATTGTTGTAGTTATACTATGCTGGTAACCAGATACTCGACCTTTTTATACCTAGTAGAAAAATTCTCTAAAGTACAGCTAAGGATTTCTGAATATTTGCGGTCGCGTGGTAAAATTTTGTTTTTGGTAATTTGACTAGACTAAACAAACTTAGGTGATGAGCTGGTATACAGTCACAGACTGTGCAACTACAGTCACCGCTGTATAGAACGATAAGGAAATACTTGAACCAAAAAGTTCATAAGCGTTTTGTGATCTACCTATGTGTTCTTTAGTGTACCAATTTTTTTATAAATACACTTTTGCTTTTTAATCCCAAAGCGGTGTAGGCAGTGGTTCTTGCTAAAGCAAATGCCTACGGTTCATCAAGTTTTTTGTCAATTCACATTTTGTAAAACATGACCAATAATTTTGCATCACATGAACGCCACAAAAAAATGTTTCAAGTTTTACAAAATTTTCAATGACACGACTTCGAAACTTCGTATAGAATTCTTCAAAAAAAAAAAACTCCGCCTCGAGCAGGTACCATCAGTCTCACAATCGCCATTACGTGTAATTTGAATCGATAACCCAAACGAGATTCCACATTATTCTAACGAGATTACAGCTCATTGTCTTCAAGTACGAACATAAATAATATTAAAATCTATGATAAACAATTCAACGGACATCACATCCGACTCGATTAATTTGAATAGTTATTGAATATACTATATTTAAGGCCTTTTGTCATTATACGAAAACTATTATTTTACCTTATACAACGGTGCATGAATAAATGACTAATTTGCTTTTTGCTAATAGAATGGAAACAGGTTATCTAAATTATTCTCAATATTTATCTCGTGTCGCCTAGAAACTGGTATTGCGGGGCTCTGCACAGTACCTACAACCAGGTGCTTGGGTCTTTTTTCTTCTTTTTTTTTCATTCCAGTTGACAATTCACATTGCATTGTTCTGAAACATCTCTAAGGAGGCTATTTTATGGCCATTAAGGACTAATTATTATTGTTCAATGCCATAACAATGTACAAAGATTAAAAAAATATACTAGTAAAGCTAATGGCTGTCATATTATCTAACTTATTGTCCTTAATGTTCTTTTGATTCGCATCTTTGTCTATTTTTTAGTTTTTTTAAGAATTACAATCAATAATGCAGTTTGTAAATTCGAAATCGGTGTCTATATCATAACTCTGTTCTTCATTTATTACATCATCATCATCATCATCAGCCCATACTTATTCACTGCTGGACATAGGCCTCTCCAATTGCACGCCACTGTGATCTGTTTTCGGCTTCTCGCATCCAGCTTCTGCCAGCCATCTTGCATATATCATCAGTCCACCTTGCCTGAGGGCTACATAAAATACACTCCGTTTCCGAGAGTTTTTATTACAACTAATGTTTTACAAATTTTACAATAACATCCATCGAATCCATCTTACTACAGCAGATTGCCATTTACGCGAACCAAAACGGTTTGCGTCCACTTTCATAGTGCGTACCGCCAGGATGTGGAACAACTTGCCGGAGTCTGTGTTTCCTGCGCAGTACAGTCTGAAGGTCTTCAAGTCACTGGGGTGAATAGGACCTACTGAACAAGTGTGCTCCATCGTAGACCACATCGCTGCTTAACATCAGGCAGGATGGTGGTCAAATGCTTGTTCATAGTTAAAAAAAGCATTTCGCAACTACCAAACAAAAGCATGGCATAGCATCATTACAGCTCTTACAAATGCAAAAGCATAAAACACAAGATGCATGCAGCCATTGACAACTGACCCGGCAAGGGAATTATCCTAGTGTTTCTAAAGCCACCATCAATGGCTAACCACCGGTGTCTTGTCGGACATTACACGCCGATAAGCCATTATTACTTAAGATATCCAACGTTTTATAGTCATTTGTAGGATCGAACAGGAGCAATCATGACTTCGCTTATAAGAACTTCCATTACGCTCGCAATTAATGCTTGTGTGTATACTTATTGTGTTGGTATACCTATTCAAAATTCTGACGATGAGGTGAATGAACCCGCCAATGGGCCTACGCATGTGTAACATGTTGGGTTTTCTATAGTTTTGTGAGACGTGGAAGTTTTATATCAATTTATACCTCTTCATTACACAGTACAAAACAAAGTCGCCTCCCGCTGTCTGTCCCTATTTATACTGACATCTTTAGAAATACGCAACTGATTTTGATGCGGTTTTCTTTAGTAGATAGAGTTATTCTTGAAGAAGGTTTATATGAATAATACACTATATATTATTGGTATAACAACGTTTGCTGGGTCAGCAAGTTGCGTATATCCATGAATTAATAATTGTCTTTCTATTGGGCATAAACTTCATACCTTTTGGAATGATTTCTTGTGTTTTTGAGTCGATGTCCTCGCATCGTCCGATGCGTAACTCTTGCAAACGATTTGTTTGTAAAACATTTCCTATTGACTATTTAGTAAACATTGCAACGTACTAGGTTCTATGTCACACAATAATTATTATGTTAATGACTTATATCAACGATGATTTTACTGACATCTATAATAAGTAATTTAACCCTTAATCAGACTAGGTTAGATCTTTTTTTGATGGATTTTGGACTCTATTGACGTTTGTTATTCTAATTACCGACACCATCACATAAACCTGGGTGATGTTTATCATAAAACCTAGCTTTTAAGCACAATGTGAAATTATTGTTTAATGTTGAAATAGGTATGTGTGTGTCCTGTAGTGTTACATACATTTTGTGATTATTCTCTGATAACTTCTCTGGAATCTTTATATAATTCCAGTGAAGACATTCAAAAAGGTTCAAAGCCTTTGTTTGATTAAGGGTTAGTGTAAAATAAACTGTAAAAAAAATATACGTCAAGATTACAAAATTTTTAACTGCACTGGTACAATTTTTACATATTATATTATTGTTTATTAAATACAAAAAACAAAATATGAATTAATACAAAAAAAGGAAACTAAAATTATACATACAATTTAAAGAAATTAAAGAAATAAAAATAATTTGAGTAGAAAATAAATTGGCATAAATTTCTGCATTACAAACAGATAGAGCTATCAAAAAAAAAAGTAGCGTAGTAACGTGTTTTTCTACGCGGAACAGTGCTCTATTATTTCCACAAGCGTGTGTGACCTAGTTGCTAATCTTTGCGGCGCTTCGCTTTATAATATTTTGTTGGTACATACATACATACATACCTACTAACATTATTTTTTTTCTGATGACTTCACACACTGTCGTCAAGCAGCGAGCGCGTGTTACATGTGAAAACGTTTGGTGGTATTTTTGACATTTAAATGAACACTAAAACAGTGTCCAAGGCCAAAGTTCTCTGAAACATGCAGTATGCAACTTTGTTAATGCTAGTTCACGAGAAACACTCACACATACAGATTGCTGCTATAAAAGATTTTGAATACCCGTCATAAACCATTTTTTGTACAAAGACTTTTTGATTGTTTTTTTTTTTTCAACAAAAATTCAGGTAGGTACATAATTTTACAACCGTCGAGTTTAAGAGGTCGTTAGGAATCTAATATTAGTTGCTCAATAATTAATTGAACGTAAATTTCGTGCTGCATAAGATGTACGTATAATAAATTATCCTGTTAAAAAGGAGTCGCTTAATCTTAGCGTCAAAGAGCGTCTGTGGTCCAGTTGGTCGGATACTTGACTTGTAACCGGGAGGTCGCGGGTTCGAGTCCGGCTACTGGACGTGTACCAATGGGACTCTTTTTCAGAGCCTATGTACGCAACGCAACGCTCGTACGGTGAAGGACAACATCGTGATGAAACCCGCACACCACAAGGTGTGTGAACCCTATAACGGCGATGGGCTCACCCCCTGTCACGTTGGGTTAAATACGCTCGGTGAACCGTGGGCATTTGCTTATTAAGCAAGTGCCTCTGCCTACTCCACTTTGGGATTAAAAGGCGTGAAGTGTATACTATACTATTAGTCTAGTAACTTCCGACTAGAGTTAGGTGTCCCACTGAAATTAATATGGCTTCTAATGGTGACGGAACACATAATATCTGTGGACTCTATCTCTCTGTCACTCTTCGCACCAATTTGCTACTATATTCTGAAATGTGGGTAGATGTCAATGTTGGCCACCGCCTAACGTTTAATGGTACCGCGTGCGTGTCTCATGCATACTTCAAAATTAATGAGGATTTACGGACTGTCTCCGAGAATGCAGATAAACACCGTGTTCCGTTATAAATAGACACCTGTTGACGTTTGTTTCATAACGCCCTGGCGATGTTTAGAAAGTTAAATCTATTCTTGAAACTGCACATCAAAACAAGGCTATCGCTCTTCATGGCGGGTACAGTCGACGGCAATTCAACACCCAGGTTTATGTTACTATGTATTAGTATTGATTTATAATATGTGGTATATATTTATTACTAGGTTTAGGTATGATTAGGTATTATATGTATATAACTATATATACTATGTATTTTTATTATTTTAGAATATTATTGACGTTATCGACCAGATAGCAACACTTGCCAGCCCCATTACTCTATCTGTTAAGCTCTTGTGTAATCTTTAAATTAGGTTACCTGGAAGAAATCGCTATGAGCGATAAGGTCGCCTTTTGCAATTTTTCCATTGTATTTTTTTTATATTTGTAATGTACAGTGTGCAATAAAGAGTATATTCATTCATTCATTCATTCACTTGAAATTTTAACCGACGCCTACGTCTGCGTTACGAGCAAGTGGCGTGCACTGGCTTTTACGACAAGGTAGGCAGTCATCATCAGCCACATAACGTCCACTGCTGGACGAGGGCCTCCCCCAATGTGATCCGTCATTTGGGGTGAAATGCCAGTAATCGCCACGCTTGGCAGGCGGGTTGGCGATCGCAGTGGGGTTGTTGTGGTTTAACTCACAGAGAGCGCTGCTGCCCGTTCTCTGGAGAGCTCCCTCGGTCGCCTCTTACGACCCCCATGACGGGAAAAGTTGGGCTGGGGTGGTGACCCATGTATTCTATTCGCCGTCACCACACGGCTAATCAATCAGGCAGTAATCCCCACGGATTGACACATATTTATAGGTAACTTGTCTTTACGAAATATAGGTGCCTACCTATCTACTCACCCACAAAACACAGGACCTTCGTTAGCCTGTGTCGTGAGTACAACAAAAAAAGATCTAGCAATAACTCTTATTATTAGGTCGGGAAGCCAAGAAACTAAGGTAGGCAGTGTCTTTTTGCCTATATGGTGTGCAGGCCCCTGGTTACGAGTATACCATTAACTGGTCGTAACGAATTCACTGCCATACCAGTAAATGCCTCGGAGGTTTTACGATTTTGACTTAAAAACGCGTGGCAATATTATATTTGGCCGTCAAATTCTGAAGGAAATTTAACTTGTCTTGAAACGATTAATTTCTCTCGAAAGGTTGTTACAGCAAGTACTGCTTATTTGACAATTTATTGTCGAAGCACTTATCCAAATGGGATTTGACGGGCCCGTTGGTTTAGTGGTCAGCACGTCTGCCTCTATACCGTAGGGTCGTGGGTTCGATTCCCACCGATGACTGGTACTTAGGTGTTGTATGTGTCTGAGTGTTATATTTATATAAGTATGTATTTAAAAGAAAAAAAAATATATTTAAGTAAGTACCTATATCTCGTTGTCTGATTTCCATAAGACAAGTGCTTTAGCTACTTAACATGGGATGAAGGCAATGTGTGTGTTGTTGTAAAATATTTATTTATTTATTTATGTAAGGTCACAAAATAGGTATGTAGAGGAACAAATGGGCTCAGCATTTAGCTTTTTAGCGTGTACAACGGACTCAGATAAGAAAATTCGTTCTCAAATATTACTCATACTAATGTCTTAAAATGCCAACCAGAGTTAAGAGAAGACATTTGTTAAGCTAAAGATTAATTAATTACCCTAATACTATAAGAAGGTACAGTACATGTATTCCCGTCGTCGTTAAGATGAAAATAATAAGATTATACTAAAAATATGCCAGGTAACGGCAACTTTGTGAATAAGTACCTACCTAGTTATACATTTCAAAATTAGTAATTCCATATGCTCGTAAATATGGACATAATTTGTACGGAATACAATGATAATAATAAGACCGAAATTACCAAAATTGTTTTACACAAGTCTGTCCTTGACAACACGCATGTTTGTATGAAACTTGATACAAGTAGGCACCAAACTATCTGCGAGAGAACCATTTTTATGACATTAATATTGTAATGAATTTATCTAACAAACCAGTTTAGAATGTATACCAGGAAAATTATGGTCACGTTTGATTGAAAAACATCAATAAATATTTAATGACAATAAATTGTGATAATGCGTTTCGTGCTGTTTGAATTAATATTTATATTATTGTCTATCAATAATTGCTTCGGGCAGGTTTGCTGGATTTTTCTTCTAAGCCTAGGATATGATTATGATTATGGGAGAAAATAATAATGTTACTTCATTTGTTTCTATTTTTTTAAATCGTTTATTTGCTTGCTTCAAAGTGACAAACGAAAAAAAAACCCCGTTTTATTTTTTGTATGACAAAAAATGCAAATGCGTTAGTTGAACCTTTTTCGAAATAAGAAATTTGGAATGCAAATTTAAAGCTTTACAATAAACTTTATGCGATGTTAAAGTGGGGTTTTATATCGGGAAGATTAACGAAAATTTATGATACTGCTTCCTACAACATAGTCTCAAAAAGGATTGAAAAATACATAAAATATTATGACACAAGTGTTATTTTTGTATAAATTTTGTATGGATTGTATTTAAATGATGAATTTGAGTTTATTTAAATAGAATCCTATCTTTTGCTGTTTTACAATAATGTACGTAAATGTATTCTTTCAGTTTTCCGTTTAAAATATGTGTTTTATTTTTAGAGAAATGCTAGTTCTTTTTTAATATTATTAACAGGTAGAGGCATAGATTTACAGCCCATCCTTGCTCCAACTACAATATGATAAATTAAAAGAGAAAAAACGCTAAAATAGTTTAAAAAGAAATAACCGCAACACATCCCATGTAAAATACTGGCATAAAATAATTCGTAACTTAGTTTTTGCTTTTTACAAAAAAAAAATGTTAACTACGTAGTAAGTAGATATAAGTCATACCTACACAAGGATGATAAGTGAAGAACGATAACACGCCGTATAGCTCGGTCTCGGGACCATGTGGCAACAAGATAAAAAAAAATATATATTTTTTACACCGTATGTAGGTACTTATAATTATTATTTCGTTAACTATCTGATGTTGGTACGAATGTAGGTACGGCAAAGACATATTTTTTTACAAACAGAAATCTTTCAATGCAATGATTTTGCTACAAAATAATAAAAAATATTTTAGTACATACCTACGTAGTTTGTACATAGTAAATTATTTTTATTGAACATTTTTTTTAATCCGTTTACTTAGATAATTATGTGACTCTACATTTTTATAGTGGTCTCTACATGCGTCATTTTCATGTAAATTATGGAGATAAATGAAAAAAAAAATTTTAACTCACCGTTTCGTTTCAGTGGCCGATGTTGAAGATTTTCTTTACTACGTATATTGCATACAATTTTATACACTTTCTGCTTTATTCTTGATTCGTGCAATCCCTTCACATGACGAAGCACTTTCTTCACTTTGTTGTCCTTTGGTGGGATTAATCTTTTATATTTTTTTTTCATTTATTTATCATCACATAAGTAATTTTTTTTCAATTTATTCACTAGCTCAGGACCATAGGCGTTATTGAAAAAAAAAGAAAAAAAAAAAACAATTCGTACAAAAATGCGGAATAGGTTATGGAAAAGTCTTGCATAATGTTAATAAAAAAAAATATATCAGTAATAGAAATACATACGCCGATGTGGTACAGTGGTCGATTCTAATAAGACATGATTGTTAAACGCGTCAAATGCCAACAAACAACGGTTTCGAGTTGGGACTTGGGGAGTGGTGTAACAAAAAAAAAAAGTGGAATGATCGCTCGGGTTTGCGAGAGGAGCCGAGCGCCGCGAGTGGTCCGCGCGGCTTGCCCGCCGTTCGTGTAATGAACACACTCCCTCGCCGGCGCGAGGGGGCGGCGCGGGAGGGGACCCAGCACACACACACACACACACACACGCAACCGCATTCATTACTAACGTCCCTATTCTATAAGCGCTGCACTAAACTAGCCCCTATGCGCTAGCAACACGGCCTCGCCTAGAGAAACGTGCGTGAATGCCACAAGCGGCGACGAGAGTGAGACGCCCATGCTAGCGTGCCCCGTGCCAGACAAGGACGGACGCTCATTGGTAGTTGTGACGCGTAACGTACGCGTCCTCTCTTGGATGTTGGCTCGCTCATAGCACCAGATACTTTGTTAGTAGCGGTGCGTAGTTAAGATTAACCGTGTCTTGAAATTTTAATAAGTTCACCGTACTGTTGTTGGCATCGTTCGTAGTATACGAAATGCACTGCACATATAAGACTATGTGTGTCGTGTGTTACAACAATGCACGAGTCTTCTTTTTTTTTTATTCATTCGCCGAGTTATTAATTGATACGTGTTCACGGACGAGTGGACTCAACAAGTTTAATTTACTCGACGTGAAAACCTGCTGTTGTCTTGCGCGGGAACGATATAAAAATGCATTATAACGTTTAATTAACTTTTGACGAACACCCTGTTAACGGTGGCGAAAGATGAGAAAAAAAAAATACTTACATTAATACGCATTCTATAATAATTCCTATGTAAGTAACCACAACAGTCCGGGAGCCGAATCTGCTAACTTCGTTTGGCAATACGTACTTATGTGACGTTTAACGTCCATTGTTGGGTTTGAAGTTTTAATAATTTCACAAGAGTGTGACAAAACGGCAACGTACTGCATGCTTTACCATTAATTCGCCATAATACGTAGCAGAATAGCGAGCTTGACTTCTCTAACGGTCAAGCAACAATGGTAATTTGGCTCGTATAAACAAGGGATTTCATACAAATTATGTCGAGAGTCTTAAGCACACAATTTACACATTATAGTGTTGCTCGGCAGTCGTGAAAAAAAAAAACTGCCGCGAATGTGAACGGAATGAGAATACAGAATGTAGATTATGTTTTCTTAGTCGTGGTCGTTTGTATCGCGCGAGCGTTCACCATCGACAAGAATAGGTGACGTGTTTGTTTAGTCTATACCAAAATAGGAGGGAATATTCAAAGATATTTTTGTCGCTGGTACATTTTATTACAGTGCCCGCTCGCTTCGAACGAATAGTCGCAAGTGCAACGAAAACGTCGTATCTACATTTTGTTTGTGGAAGTTTTGGTAAAATAGGCAGTTAATACAATTCAATACAGGATTACTAGGTATACAACGAAATAAATAAATTCACTAATTGTGTACTATTTGAGTGAGTCCACACGTTTGCAGTTATGGCTTTTTGTAAGTTTCTGAACTGTTAAATAAAGATTATGTGATCGTTAAATACGTCTTTTTTTAACTAAATGAGAAATCATTTCCTACAATAAAACGCCATAATTTTACAATCATCATGCAACATAAAGTGGATTTTATTTTAGTTCTATTAAGTGTTAAGTTGCCTACTTTTACTATAGATAGCTTAGATGACGGTACTTGACAATTTTAACGTTAGTATTAAAAAAATATACGCTAAAAGTTACAACTTTTACTCTTTCAATATTGCTTTAAGCATATATCTATATATTTTATTTACTTAGTTATTTGTTATTATTGAAAATAAAATGCACAACTTTCAAAAGACATTATTTGAATACTTACATAAATAGTCAGATTAACGGAATTAATGAAGACGATCGAAAAATGCAAATGAACCACAAGAAAGGGATTTTGGTAAAAAAAAACAATAAAACATAGTAAGTAGTGAACATTTTTAGATACGTATTCGATGTGGTGTGGTTTTTAACAAGTTAGAAAGGAATATTTGACACACACAAAACTTTACTGTGCGATAGCCAGACCACGATTATTTTTCATACAAAATCGTTCGATTCTCTAAAGTATTTGACCACGGTTGAAAATTATTCATGGTCAAGTGAAACTGGCCACATACCACCAAATATCCTGACAACTTGACCATGTAAGGCACACTACTGTCAATGGATGCGAGAAGCCGAAAACAGATCACAGTGGCGTGCAATTGGAGAGGCCTATGTCCAGCAGTGGACAAGTATTGGCTGATGATGATAACTTCTGATGATACATTCTATGAAGACTATTATTTATATTTTAATAGTCCACTGTCTGTTATAATTTATTATTTATTGTAACTTTAGCTAAAATGTACTTTATCCTTTCTGTGTTAGCCTATTATAATTAAGATATCACTGTACCGTAATGTCTGCGGCTTTTTTATAAAATTTTATTGGTGTATTGATATACATGTCAGCCAATAAGATTTTTGGCTTCCCAAATAAAATAAGACAGTAAGAGCCATACTAGATTTTCTAACATTTGTCTTCTCGATATCATCTAAAGTTTCCCGAGAGGATTATGGACGTGACATTACTTAGGTATGTATGCAAATATAATATAAGTATGGAAGGTACATTATCGTTCGTTGCGTTCATAAAATGTCGCCACTATCGGCTCACCTGACATACTTAAGCGTTTATCGGCACATGTGACATGACACTGACACTCTTTGAGATAAAAATGCGAGTTCTTTTTTTTTTATAACCCACTATGACACCTTTGATGGACATATTATTAATACACAGGTAACTAGGTGCTGTATCTACACTAGTTTCGCGATAAATTTAGCGTGTGAGCGATAAAAAAAGGGGGCATAAAAACACTTACGACCTATCAAATACGAAGAAAATGCACAAAAACAGATCGCGTATTTTTGTGTTTTGTTGTACTAATTTTACATAGAAAAGGTGTAAGTATTTATAATTTCTTGAAATTATTTTCTTCGCTAATAGGCTTTATTCGTCGTTGATGAGTAAATGAATAAAAAAAAGTCGTAACTGACAGCCTTTATGAGTTTTGGTTGTATTTTTTTTACTATTGAGCAATTTCACGGATTAATCATGGAAGAAAATTAAAGTGAAAATTATTTTTATTTTATTCTCAATCTAGTTAGTTAATTAGTTGATTTGACTCGGCAAGTTATTTTAGTCTTATAAGGGCATTGTTCTACTTTTGCTAATTTATTTTTGCAATAAACTTTTTATATGAAATAGACACTCTCCTATAATTTGCTCCTATTTGATTTCCTCTCATAAATGTCAGCACAACACCTTTATATAAAAAAAATAACAAAAAAAAAACTTTCATCTTCCTTCAACCGTACGTAGTAGACATAGAGTCAGCAAATTAACAGAAAAATCAACTAAGTACCTATTAAAAAGTAAACAATCGAGTCACTAAAACGTTGTTACACTTGATAATACAGACACAATTGGTACACAATGAATTTTACCGTTGGCAAGTATTACGGATAAGCGTGTGTTTTGTTGCCGGCAATTATTGGGTTGCTTTGCATTGTTTTGTTGGCCCCGTGTAGTAACCGCGACCGCTCCACGGGGCAATGCAACAACAGACTGACTGAGACCACAGCGGGCATTCCGTCTCGCTCGCACCCTATCCGTACACAACACTACGTAGACGCCAGCGCGCAAGTCCCGCAGTTTTTCAAACCGCGCCCATGCCTGTAATTTTCTCGGTGTAAAAATAGTTCTTTTTTTTCCCCAGTTTCGCGGTGAGCCGTCCCTTTCTCGCGAGCGGGTAAGTCGACAGGCCATCCCTCTCGCGCGGCCGTGTGTACTACTCTAACTCGTCAATACAAGTGTGATACTTTCCCTTTCTGTTTGCGCCGCGATGTCGACGTCGCCGGTGACGCCAATTATTTTCCCTCGCCTGACATTCTATCGCTAACCCGCGAAACAGGACATGGGCGAATAGCGACTTTGCCGCGTGGCGTTAGAGCTTATCTTCACAGATAATCCCGGGCACAGATACGACCCTGTGTGTCACAGTGAAATTCGCAAAGTTCCGGCCATTTTTGCGATAAAAAAAAACTCCGTTTGAATGCACGTAACCACGCCTTTGTTACTACACATATTGCTGTCTATTTTACTCCTTTTTTATTTTCTCTTGCGGTCTCGCTTTGAACGCACACACGCGCATGCCGCACCGAGTGATACGGGACGCGCTCCACATGCAGCGCCATCTAGCGGCGAGTAGCGGAACTGTGTGAAAGTGGTGAAAGGGGTTGAGATGTTTTGCAATACGCTCGCGGGGTGGCAGCACTGTGCGGAAAATATATTTTAGTTCAAGAGTTTTCCGTAACCAACCCTGGTGTCGCTACTTTCACTGTAATAAAATTTCTCAACCAAAAAAGTTTCATTGTATTTGCATACGCCGTAGTTTCCGTAGTGATTGATGTCGGCAATTTTGTGTTCGTTGCTTACTGAGTAAGAACTAATAGTTACTGACTATTTAAATTTAATCAAAATGGATTTGCCGAATTTGCATTTTATTTGGCATGTTTCGCGGATTTGGCCGGTAGGGGGTGCTGTAAGCGGTTTAGTTTGAGTGACACCGGGATTACGGTGATTTTTGTATAGGTTTTATTGGAAAAGTTTCCATAATGCCGCGTCGACGTTCGACTTACGATCTAAACTTAAATGAGTACGTAATTATTGTGGTATATCGATATTTTAATGGCTTTGAAGGAAAAATAATCCATTAGTTTTACATTATGCAAGTACAGTAAATGGAACATTTAATTAACTACAATGTATTATTAAATAAACATCATATTTAGTAAATAGGATGTTTAGTCAGTCATCACGTTGTTCCTTCATCTAGGTACCTACCATTTATATATACTGTTATAGGACAAAAAAGAGGCTCTGCCTACCCCGCTTTGGTAATAAAATATCATTTATTCTTTCTTTCTTTCTATTTTTTGACAAAAAGATACTTTTTATATGAATAGCTCACAAAATGAAGCATACACACACATGTAGCAATCAGGTTAATCCACAAATACCCTTTTAAAGCGAAGTCTACAGTTTTGTATACTCAACTGCGTCCATTTCACCAGATGTCAATGACGAGAAACCAAAGTAAAAGCATGCTCATCGCAAAGCAAAGCATCAGTGTGTCCTACCTGTAATGACATACGGAGCTGAGACGTGGACACTGACGGCACGGCTGGCCCACAAGCTCAAAGTCGCACAGCGTGCTATGGAAAGGCTCGGCGTTTCTCTGAAGGATCGAATCAGAAATGAAGTGATCCGACAGAGAACCAAAGTCATCGACATAGCTCATCGTTTTAGCAAGCTGAAGTGGCAGAGGGCCGGCCATATTAGCCGCAGAACCGATGACCGTTGGGGAAAACGAGTTCTCGAGTGG